>MKGJ01000506.1:0-17597 GCA_002018255.1 Bretziella fagacearum | reverse complement strand
GGGGGGGGGGGGGGGGTTTATAACGGTATATATAATCTCCTTACGAAGGGACATTTTTGTGACTGACCCTTGCCTCCATATCATATGATGATGTATAAACAGAAGAATCACAGCATGACATTGAGGGAAATGATGTAGATACTCGCCAGTTTGAGTGTGGACATGGTGAGGAAACAGTGTCATTGACTCGTGGCCCCGAGATAACAACACTAGCCATCAGTTATATATATCCAAAGAAAAAGAAAAGAAAAAAGAAGAGAAAAGAAAAGAACTTGCACCTAACTGATATCAGAGAATCCTACCCACTAACTTGCTCTCAACCTGCATAAACTCACGGCAGGAAAATACCACTCTAGCAATCCATTCAAGACAAACCACCCAACTCACGACATACAAAAGACACAGACACAGCGTCACTCAACTCAACTCGAGACAAGTCAAAAGACAAAAGTATTGCTGTCGACAGGCGGGGATCTCTGTATCTTTATTAGCCTATAATTGGTCCTTTGCAGAGACTGGTCAGGATGCCCCGGCCTTTTCTATATCTTTGTAGTCTACATATTCCTAAGAGTATCGTAAAGTCTTTGGATGAGTTAGGTGATGCCGATGTCCAGTAGCTTCTCCAAACCGTTATACCGTTATACTTGAACTTGTAGCTTCCCACGGGAGTTGGCGTAGACTTCTCAGTCATGTTCCAATCATCCTTTGCGGTTATAGACGCTAAATTCAACAGTTCATGAACAAAGATGTCGTCCGCTGATCGACCGCTATTAGTCTTGGTTTTTTTTAATTTTTTTTTTTTTTTTGTTAGATCAATAGATTAGCTTGTTCCTGTTTATGTGCAAAGGTCATGTGACTTGGGATAACCCTTGAAGTTAATGGCCATCGAAAACCCTAAATGCCGCTCTCCAGCCGTCGCAAGAATCCTTTTTTCTACTTTGAGGCAAGTACTTTGATCCCATTGGTCCATTGGTCCGTTGGTCATTTCTCCTCATATCTTTAGGGTCAAGGGTTTACTATCAATGCGAAACCACAGAGACGAGAGACCCTCTCAACCTCATTGCTCGGGCAACACTAACTGGAATCTCGCCTCTCTCCCTTATCTGCCATATCATCATTTCATTCAAGCTCTACGTCCATCTCACGCACCTCCCGACCTCCTGATTTTCGTTCCCCTCTTTCTTTTTCTTTCTTTTAGCTATAAATTCGTTTTCCCCTCCCCCTCCCCATATAGAGAACCAAGAATAGAATATAAAAAACAACTAATCATTGACAAAATATGAACAGTTGGCAAGGCTTGGAATGTGGAATGTAGACATACGAGGTTTTGCTGTTTGTGGGTTGTGCCATGGCCGGAGGCATGCATGATGGAGGACATTCCCCAAAGTGAACAATGTATAGCAAGTATCAGGATGAAGTCGATTTCTTGTTTTCCTTTTTCTGCTCTTTTTTTTTTCTCCAATATCGAGTGTTTTTCCCGACTTTGTTTGAGATATTTGCCACTGCTTATTGCTTACGGTTTTTTACTGGTGGACAACTGTATCGACGTCATACCATTTTTATTCTATATAAAAGAAAAACAAATCATTCTATTTGGCCTAGAGATTCTTTTTCTATGATTCCCACACTTTAACATTGTCATCACCGGGAAAAATGCGCACTTCATACATTGTTTCTTCTTGCCTTGTGGCCTTTGCCATGCCCACCACCATCATCGCGGCTCCGACTTCCTCTCCTTTGACGCCTCTCCCAGACATCACATCCCCCACCAAACTCCATGACTTTGACATTGAAAAACTCGGCGACATCTCCTACGAAACCACCTTTGCCCGTCATCTCGCTCGTCGCACGACCAACGTCACTGACACTGGCATTGGCTACAACTGGGGCTGCACCAACGTAAGTTTTCCTTCAGCCCCTTTCAGGCTTCATCCATCCCTCCTTCAAAACATCATTATTAACCTATTTCTTTTTCTCGGTCTTCAGACTACCGGCCCTGACCCTCTCGACTGCCCCGTCGCCATTGGCCAATGGCAAACACTCTCCGCTTCCGGCATACCCGAGAACATTACCATTGCCGGCGGTCGCTGCGTATCAATCGAGAACAAGTCTTGCATGGCTTTTGCCTGTGCGCCCAAGGACGATGTATATGTGTCGAGTCTGTTGGTATCATCGCGGCTGATGAACCCGGCGCAGACGAGATGTGTGGTGGTGGGACGTGGCGGTGTTTGGGCTAATGGGGACTCGAGTGTCAATGAGACGACGTTAAAGGTCGGACTGTTGGAAAATATTTTTGCTGCGCTGCCGAGGACAAAATAGAGATTGACAAGAGGAATGACTGCTTTTTATGAGATATACGAGAGAATGAAATTTGAAATTCTTATGATTTTGATCTACCATACTGTGTTAGGGTTAAATACAACCCACATATTTGTTTACCTTGACTCGACCTAGTAACCAAACCATCATCATCATCTCATCCTTTACAACCATCACCACAAACCCCATCAAAGCTACTACTATCATGGTAAAATCCCTCCTCTATTTTCCATCATTCTCTTCACCCCCTCATTCTAACAACGATCCCAGAACAAAGACGGCTCCTTCAATTACGTGCACATGCACGCCCAACGCTATGCCGACCACTTTGACGACATGTGCAAAGACAGCCTTCCCGCCGATGAAATCTACGTTCCACCGCAACACCGACCCATAAACCCCGAAGACGAAGATGATGTGGTGCCCGATCAGCATGCGGCATTTGGCATTACAAAGGCGACGCAGAATGTCAAGGAGTCGGCGTGGAAGGATTATGGGTTGAATCGGTTGATGACAATGGGTCCGTCGGGAGGGAAGACGCCGTCGGCGAAGACATTGCCACGGTGAGATGCAGTCAGGGCTACATGTCAAGAAGACAGAGAGAGAGAGAGAGAGAGAGAGAGAGAGAGAGAGAGAGGCTCACGTTTATGAATAGTTCCTTGCAGTTGTCATCAAGATTGAAAACAAGTACACAGATTATTAGAGTTACCAAAGATATAAACGCCCAATATGGCTTCCCAAAGAAAACAAGAGAACACCAGAGAATATCCCAAAAAAAAAAAAAAAAACTGCCATATGACCAATAAAGCACAAAAAGAACACAAAGCCTAACCAACTCCCGACAACATCCCCTTCTCTTCTTCTCCTCTACTTCTTCTCCAGATAGCTCTCCCTCTCCAAAACCTCTGGCGCAAACTTTACCAAAAACACCGTCCTCCCCGGCCACATCTCCCCATCCTCCGCCCTCCCCACCGAATGCGCCCCAACCTTTGCTGGAAACCCCGCCCCATCGCAAATCCCCTCAACAATCCCCGCCACAAACGCCGCACAATTCAACTGTGACATCTCCCTCGGTACACTAATAAACATATTCACCAGCGGTTCGTTGTCGAAAATCATGTATTCGTCGGGGGTTGCGAGGTTTGCGGATTTCTCGAGGCGGTCGGCTTGTCGGGCGAAGAGGTGTTGCCAGACGGTTTGTTTGATGAAGGCGAGGAGGGAGATGATGGTGAGGGGGCGGATTTGTGTGCGGATGGGTTCGCGATGGAGGAGGAGGTCGAGGAGTTTGAGGCCGATGGAGTGGCCTTGGTGGTTTAGTCTGAGCACAAGAGAATTGTTAGCTGGAGGTTCTGCCGTCTGCCGAAGAGAGAGGATAGTTACGAACCGTTGCTCGAGGTCTTGGATGCCGCGGACGCGCCGTTGGGCGTATCCCACCATTTCAGAGAACAAATAGGCGAAACTTGCTTGTGATAACTCGTTTGTGCGTGTGCGGTTGAGGGGTCGATTGTAAATGGTCTTGCCGGTAGAGGGGTACTTGAGGCTGGATTGCTCTTTGCCGGGGCCCTTACTGGGCTGAAGGTTTGACATGATGGGATATGTGAAATGGGGAGATTTATTTGAGAGAATTATTGGGCTAGGAGGAGTGAAAAGTTTGATGACGTTGTTGGCGGACGTGATGAGGTTTAGTTTACTTGGTTCTAGAGGTTTGAGTGTTGAGCGAATGAGAACTGAGCTTGACAAGGCTGCCCCACTATACTTGAGTTAAAATCAAAAATGCACCTCAAATAATCCATTTTTTTTTTAAAAAAAACCATCATCATGAATGCGTCTATTCTAATTGACAAAACACACCAAAAAATCGACATGAAAATCCAAGAAATGATATCATCAAACAACAACACATATTAACAACCCCCCCCAAGAAAAAGAAAATAAAAAAAAATAAACCCTCTAATGAATCCAGAATAACCCTAACTCAAAGGCTCATTCGGCGAACCGCACCCGCCGCTCCCCAGATGGGCGGGAAGCGAGTGAAGCCTCATCCTAGGCCACCGCCTTGTCTGCAGTTGGCGGCAAAGAAGCCACAAGCCCCTTACCATCACCACCCAACAAATAGTCCTCATGCTCGCCAATATGCTTCCCGCCAGTCACCCAGCGTTCGCGGCGCGCAGCCTTGCGGTCTTGGGTGAGTTTCCAGAGGGCGGGCCAGTATACGGAGTGGTCGTATTCAAAGTTGAGGTTGCCGCCGTCGAATTCGGACCAGAGTTGGTCGGCGGGGACGTATTGGTTCATGGTTTCGTTGAATTTGAGTTTGACGACGGTGCGGGGATCGATGAAGGGGGTGATGAGGGTGAAGAAGCCCTTGATGACCCATGGGACTATCGGCACTTGTTAGTATAGAAATCCGCGAGATTTGATACAGGATACATATAAGTTGGGGGGGTGGTCTTACCATTGATGATTAGCGCTCGACCGAGACGCTCCGGGTAGTGCATCTGGAGAATGTTTAGACACTCCTTGGCCATGCTTAGCGACGGACCCGAGCTCTTTTGACCCTTATTGGGCTTAAAGTTAATCAAGAGCGCCAGAGTCTCCTGCCCCGGTGGTAGTAGATCCAAAACTCTCTCCACCATAAACGCCAAATGCTCCACCTGACAGTGCGACGGCGCCGTATTCTGTCTACCCGGACTTAGATACAAACACGGCCTCCCCTCATTATCAAACCCAGTAATTACCTGCTTCCCAGTCTCATTCTCGGGCGAAATATGCTCCGGCGTCAACGCATCAAGTCCGAAATCCCGACGCCAGGCCAACGTGCCCAAAACCCGTTTCTCAGCCTCTTGTTCATTCCATTTGGTGGCGCGCAGGTAACGTTCGAGGCATTCGCGGGTGAGCCAGAGGCGCTCGTCATCAGTGAGGGGGCTGGCGGGGACTTTTTCGGAGGGGACTTCGGTCCAGGAGCGGGCGCGAGCGAGGAGCCATTCGTATTTGGAGGTTCGTTCGGCAGTGAGGGGGGGTCGGGGGGCCGGTGCGCAGTTGGGGGCCGGGGAGGCGATGGGGGTTTTGACGACGGGGCCGCTGACGGTGGCGGTGGCGGTGGCGGTGGCGGCGGCGGCAGAAGCGGTGGCAGAAGCGGAGGCGGAGGTGGAGGTGTACATGGTGAGTTGTGGATGTGGATGAGTTAGTGTGTGAAGAGGTTAAAAAAAAAAAAAAAAGAATAAAAAGAGGGTGTAAAGAGGTCGGGTGTTTGAGTGGAGACAAGGCTCAGGAAGAAAAGAGCGACGGTCTAAGGGATGGGGGGGGGGATAGATATAAGAAAGGAAGGAACGGAATATGATATGAAATCAACGGGGTTTTCTTTCTTTTGGCTGCGTTCAACATCAATCGATACGCGCAAGTTGGCTTGTAGTCGTAATAAGGGGAAAGAAAGGGCTCTAGTTCCTTGATGCCGGCGATTGATTAGAGTGGGAATCCGTGCCCCTGGTTTGGGGGTTCTTCTAAATTAAGTCCCTTTCCGGGGGGGCCTGGGGGACCTGGGGGACCTGGTCGGATGTGGCGGGCAGAAGGAAAATGGAACTAAAATAGAGAGAAAGTGTTTATGCTTGAGATTTATGATGATTTATTTTTGATATTATTCATGGGTTCGTGACTAGTCTAGGTGGTGATATGATGATTTCGAGAATTTTCCTAAATTGAAGACAAGCTAAGAGAGAATAAACCCTAATGCTCAAGATAGAAAAGTATATTTCACCAAAAAATTGTATGCATTAGTACTTTGGCTTCTAACTCGGAAACCGGGACAAAAAAGGCAAGACTGTTTTGTGGAAGGAAAAGAGGGTTTGATTACTTAGGGTTTATTGAACAAGGTACTTTCCTAATTTGTTCATCCACACGACGTCACTTGTCGAGCTTATATGCATATGCAACCAAGTCGAATATACTGTAGTATCTCGCATCAAAACTTTGCATACAAGCACAAAGCACATGCACCCAAGTACGTAATATATACACATTGTAATGAATAATTCACAGCTGACCAGTAACCTATCAGTTTGCCAAGGAAAAACCTCTGTAGAAGAATTGCCATAAATAGTCACAGGCTGACGACCCGAATCGTTTCCCCCGAATACATGGTTCCAGTCGGCTCATCCCAGCCGGCTATTGTCTCGGGTAGACTTTACCCCAAAATTACACAGGAATGTGTGGTTGCACGTTAGTGATCGAGTCGGCATGGAACCGGAGTTGGGGGACTTTTGTGGTGGTGAAAGAGATTGATGTCAGGCCTAATGTGGTATATAAAGTTAATGGTTTCCACCTGATATCTCTCATTCACTTTTCCATTTTGCCAGCTTCAAAATCCCCAACCAAATTCATCATCATCAACCAACAAATCCACCCAGAATGTATCTCCCACGCCCCCTTCTCCTCCTCCCCTTCCTCCTCCGTGCTGTCCTCTCCTCCCCCTTGTTCTCCCGCACCACCTGCACCCCCAAAACCACCTCCAACCCGCTCCACGACTCCCCCCACTTCTGGGCCTCCATCACCGGCGTCCTCAACATGACCCTCGCTATCATTTCTATCCCCCCTCTCCGACACCCGAGCCATTATCCCCCCCCCCGGCCTCAACATCCTCACCTCTGCCTACCACCAGCTTCTCCCCCGACTTCCCCAAAGACCGCTACCCGGTGCTCCTGCAAGCCGGCATTGACCACGATACACGCTTCACAGTAGCCAGTCTCTCTGACTTTCACGCAAGTCAAAGTCCCCCTGGTCATCACACTAAACCCTCCTCTAACAAGATATATCCCCCTTTCTAGCGCATCGGCTTTGAATTCCCATTCATTGACCTCCTCGGTGACGGTCATACCTCCTTCCGCTGGGAAGTCGACCAACTCTTCACCGCCAGCAACCCTACAAATCTACGCCAACTGATAGCCTCAAGTATCCAGTTTCATTCTATAAAAACATCACGAACCAGCCGGCGTTTGAATCCAAGAGTGAACTGGTCTGTTTGGTACAGAGAAATGCAATCAACTTTGAAAAGACTAACCCGAAGCCGGTTACGGGCAGTATTCAGACGAACTTGGGTCCGTTTACAAAAGAGGTGGATTTCGAGTTTGAGGGTATCCAAGCCTGGACGTCGTTTAGTGAAGACAATTTCGTTCTTTGCTCGAGCCTGAAGAATTACCTTGACATTAGTGACGATATCAAGAACTTTTAGGCTTCCGCAGACTATATATATATTATTAGCCCATGATAATATGGAACACTCATAAACCGTATATTTTCCATTAAATTTAATAATGTAAAAAATTAAAAAATCAAACCCCCCCCGCATTAACCCTTTCTGCTTCTTTCCATCTCTATGCATTCAACTCCTCCCTCAAAGTCCACTGCTTCACTCTCCCCGTCCCAACCTTTGTAGCTAAAACATCCAACGCTATCTTCGCCTCTCCCTTTGTCAACCCATCAATCTGATGAAACAAAACATCAATCAACCCCAACTTACTCAACTTTGAATTATCCACAATCGTCTTCTTGATCTCCGGTAACAACTCTGGCCTTTTCAACTCCAGAGTCCCCACCACCTTCTCCTTCCCATCCTTCCCCTCGGATGCCCCCGCAATAGCCTCAAACACATTAGCCGGCGGCACCGGCGGTGGCGCCATGGCCTTCTTCTCCACCAGTTCCCAATATTCCGTCGATAACGGATCAAAGCCACCCGTTGACGGTACACTCTGTAGGATGAATTCCATCCGGTACGCATTCAACTCTGGACATGTCGCCCGCCCACCACTCGTCTCAAAGCATATCCCGGAACTCTCAGGCTCCATGCTGTTGGAAAAGCCCGCCCGGGCGACGCCCGCGTCTTCCGAGTCATCCAGGAACCCATCCATGTCATCCTCATCGTCAATCTCCTCCTCTTCATCTTCCAAGTCGATATCCTCGCCCATTTCGTCGTCGAACCATTCCGCCTCCGAGTCATAGTCATACGCAAGATTCGGCAGCACTTGCCCCGTAGGTTTTCGCGCCACCTTGGTCATGAGGTTCTTACCGTAGACAGTTTGCGGTCCCGTGACAGTACCACAATATGCTGGCCGGACATCGGTTGAAAAGAACAGCGTCTTTACTGGAATCTTGGCAAGAGCTTTCCGCGCCTGTTCGCCTCTAGGATCCCCAAACTCCGACTCGCGCATCTGTTCCACCAGTTGTTTCACGGCGGGATGCATGATGCCCCTCCGACCAGGCTTCCGTGGAAGATGTAACGAAGAGACGGCATCAAAGGGTGTTACTTGGATATCGGATCCCCGTTTGTATTGCACATACTCGGTAAATATCCGAGTTTTCGCCTCCCGTGCCTCGGCGTCTAATTGTTGCGACGGCAACGGCGCCATCCGCACGTTATTACGTACAAAAAACGGCTTAAAGGTCTTTTGGTAATCGTTCACCACTGGCGCATCCGTCATCTCCTTATCCGCCTCCACCTTGTTCGTCTTCTCCGGCGTCCCACCGCCAACCGCCACCTCCCCACCCGGAACCTTTGTCGGAATCGGCCGCTTAAAAAAAGAATTCAACCGCATCTGACTCCTCTCCTTCTTCTCCTTTTCCTCCTGTATCCGCCGCTCTTCCTCTTCCCGTTTCCGCTTCTTCTCATCTCTTTCCGCCTGCTTTGCGGCTTTTTCGGCGTCTGCTTTTGCTTTGACAGTGGCACGTTCTGCTTCGAGTTTAGCTTTAGCGGCAGCCTTTTCGGCTTCAAGCTTGGCTTTGGCTGCGGCCCTTTCAGCGTCTGCGGCGGCTTTCTCGGCGAGTTTTGCAAGGCGGACGTCTTCTTTTTCTTTCTTGCGGGCGAATTCTTCGGATGCTTTTGCGGCTCGTTCGGCGTCGGTAAGGCGTTTGTGTTTATTGGGGGTTGTGGAGGAGGATTGAGCGGGGGTTGAAGAGGGCTGTTTGGCCGTTGAGAGGCTGCTAGAGGCTGTGTTTGTTGCGCCTGGTTTGAGTTGGAAATAGGCTATATGAATTCTAATTAGCGGGGGGTGGGGGTGGATTGACCAGTGACTAATGGTAGACAGACCTTGGATGTTTGTGATATTGTTCATGGCTGGAGCGTCGGGCATAGCGACGTCATCCGAAGCTACGCTGGACAGATCGTCATCTGAAGAGGATTCCTCATGTGACCGCTTCCGGGCCAGATCAATGTCCATAGAATCGTCCGAGCCCTGGGGCTTGCCTGATTCAAACGGTGACATTTTCACTGGCTATGTGATTGCACCGTTAGGTGCCGAAGTTGACACAAGGAAGGATGGGGGAGGGAGAGGAAGTGGGGGGGGGTGGCCGCGTGGAGATTGTTGCGTCCCAGAAGCTCTAGACTGGTCGGTTAGACGGCCGAGGGACAATGGTGAGTGGTAAATCGTGGGGCGGAGGGAGAGGGGATGGAGAGGGGATGAAGGATGGCCAAATCGATCAGGCACAAAAGGTCGAGGTAATTTCAGATGATGAAAACGACGAGTCGTGTGTATGTAGGTATATATCCGGGGAGGCTCAGGGTTTCCTCAAGCAGTCGACGTGCCTTGAATGTGTCTCGTGTATGCCGTCAAAGTTACAGTCAGTCGTTCAACCACACATCAAGTTTTTTAGGTGTGTTACTGCCCAAGATTAGCAACTTTGGCAAATCGTGATAACCTTGAACGAAAAATAAGATCGTCACACAAAAACAAGCTGGTTCTTTTGTCGTTGCCGGGGATTTGAATAAAAAAAAAAGAAAAAAAGAAAAAGCAACCAATTCTGACGATATAGCTTTTGCTTATGCTTATGGCTTCAATTCAAAAGTTGATAATCATTTTTCGCGTTTCAATTAACCAGTTTGTAGTTAACGCGTCGTGTTTTCGCGTGCGCCCGCCGCCCACAGGGAAAAGGACCAAAACTATTTTAACATTGTGCTTTTTTTCTTCTTTTTCGGTTAAACTACGGCTGATACTAGGCCTCGAACGAAAAGAAGAAAAGCTAGGGCGAGAGTGGCAGCGCTACTAGTGGGTCCTGTGGCCTCATTACAGGAGGGAGATGGGGGGGCTTATAGTGGAATTATAGAAGGGATAACAGTGATATAGACCCCCAAATGTAGTACATATTTTAGCAACTGGACAAGGGTTAGGGTAGTAAGATAGGCTTGGCATATATTTAGGCAACCAAGTAGTAGTAATATGACTCCACTGACGACATCATGGCTTGGGTGAACCGATCCAATAACTAGGACCGTTCCAAGACCTTGTATGTAATGGAATAGCCGGACATCATAGACAACAGACTCGAGAGACTGGTTAACATTGTATAGGTTTATATATCACGTCACGGTAAACAGATGTTTGATTCACACAAAAGTCAGGTTCTTGTAGATATCATAGGGGCGGGCAAGCTTTATATTACTTGGTCCAGTACATATATATGTATATGTATATATATATGTGTGCATTATAGATTGATAAGATGGGATGTTTGTTTTTTTTCTTCCCAAGTACCAAGTCCTCCATATTCAAAGGAATGGGTATCATCGATGTGAGTACCAGTAGCTTCCATTATCCTTCTTCCCTCTCCGACAATTTTTGAGACTGGGCTCTTTTTTTCAATTATAAAAGGGCCAGAGATCCAGATGTGTGTGTGTGTGTGTGTGTGTGTTGTTGCAGAAAAGAAAGAAAAACGACCAAAAAAAAAAACAAGTGAAAAGAAAAACAAATGCCAAGAGACTAAAGCGAGAAACTGAGAAATGACTATGATGAATACGAAACAAGAAGAAAGGAAACAGAGAAAAAAAAAACCACGAAAAACGAATGACGACGATGGGGTATTGTTTGTATGCAGATACAAGAAATGTAAAAAAATATAAAAAAATAAAAAAAGGTTTCATGTATGATATGACGGTCTGTGATCCGTCCCTTGATGTGTTAACAGTATATGGTACATTTGTAAGTTATTATATCCCCCGTTTTTTCAATCAAGATCCGGGTTGGCAATATACAGACGACCCGACGTAAGCGTCATGGTCCGCTCATCAACAGAGCCACGACGTTTCAGTTCGTCCGTGCCATTGACGCTCTTCTCACGCTTGAGCGTAGCATGGGCCTGGGATTTGCCCGCTAGCTTGGGCAACTCAGCTAGCTCACCAACATTGTCTGCCCGCTCACTACTGCCACTATGCGTGCTCATGGCCTTGAGACTGGCCGTCTCGGCAGCCGAGGCTACCTTGATGGCCACCATGGCAGCTGTTATGTTTTCAACAGCCGGAGCCGCGTTGACTGTGAGACTCGAAGCATTGGGTTCCTCCACTGAGCTACCAGTGCGCTCGGGGGTGTTTCCCGGGCTCCAACGACGTTGGTTAAAGGTGCCAGAAGGGCGGTAGGTGACCAGGCGAGCCGAGGCAATGCTGTTACGGCCAGAGCTGCCAGTCCGACGGTGGTTCAAACGCAGAGAATCATCCTCCTCATCACTGCTCTCGCCCTCCACCTCAGTTGCACTCAGACGCACCGGAACACCACCAACGCCAACGTGGTTTTCACTGGTGAAGCCAGTAACGGTCTGCTTGCCATGATGGCGGATCTTGGCGGCGACCTTGCCGGTAGCGCTGATGCCAGTGCTAGTGCGTCCTGAGCCGCTACCAGAGGGAAAGCGAGCACCACCGGCAATCTGCCGAGTAGCGCGCATCTTGTCGTGGCGGCGCTGGGCGACAATGTTGGGGTCCTCGTTTTGAGCAGAGGCACTCCAGACAGTAGCCTTTTGTCGACGCAAAAGAGCTACATAGCTAGAACCTTGGGAAGCAGGTGGTATGGAGCCACCAGAGCGGGAGGATGTGGAGCGGCGGACGTCGAGGGTGGGAGAAGTGCGGTAGGCAGCAGGAGGCACAGTGGAAGCGGTGCTAAAGGTGGTGACAGATGGTGAACGACGGTTGTGCTGCTGAACGTTGGCGAGAAGCGGATTCTGCAGGTGCTGAGTCTGGTAGCCATACTGTTGGTGGTGAGCATATTGATGTGGCATGGGCTGCTGGTGATGGTGATGGTGGTGGTGATGATGGTGCTGCTGCTGCTGCTGCTGCTGCTGCTGCTGCTGCTGCTGCTGCTGCTGCTGCTGCTGCTGCTGCTGCTGCTGCTGCTGGCCACCGTACTGGTGGTGACCGGCATATTGCTGCGGTGGCGGCATAACGTGTTGTTGTTGGGGCAAGTAGGTGGTGGGTTGAGCGTACACTTGCCGAGGCTGCTGCGCAGCCATGTGATATTGGCTCTGCATGGAAGCGGCGTACAACTCGTACTGCTGCTGCGGGGGCATTGGGCGCTGGTGTGCGGGATATTGGCCCGCTACGGGCGGCGGGCGAGGCCGGGTCGGGCGGAAGTGGGTTGAAGAGGTAGATGACGAAGTCGAAAGAGAACGGACGTGTGCGGCAGAGCGGGGCGCAGCAGCGGCGTAGTTTAGCGGCTGCTGTTGCTGCTGCTGTGGTTGTGATGGTGGTGGAGGTGGATGCGGCTGGTAGCGATGATGGTGTTGCTTCGGCTGGGGATAGTAGTTGTACAAGGGGGCAGCTGTAGCTGTAGGTGCAGAGGACGAGGAGATGGAATAGGCGTGCGATTGCTGCGAATAGGAGCGCGAGTGAGACCGAGAGTGTGGCAAAGAACTGGTAGGTGATGATGATGAAGAGGATGAAGAACCAGGAGAGTAGGCGACTGGTTCGGGACGAGGACGGGAGGGCGGAGAGGAAAGTCGGCGGTGGTGGGAGGTGGGAGAAGAAGTTGGAAAGTGCTGCGAGACCAACATTTGAAGAGATGTTTTTGGGGGAGGGTTGCTTGGCTGTGGGAATTTTGTGGGCAAGGGACGAAAAGGGAAGGAAGGGGGGAGGTGGAAAAAATAGGCGGAATTTAGCCTTGACCCACTTGGTAAATATAAAATATAAAATATAAAATATAAAATAATTGAAGACGATATAAGAAAATAAAATCTGTAAAAACAGGTTTAAGCACAAGCGAAGCTTTAGCTTTTATTGACAGATTTTCTTTTTTTTTTTTCTGCTGCCAATAGATGGAACAGTTTAAAACCAAAAAAAATATGGGATTCTTTTCAAGAAAATAAAAAAGAAACAGTTCCCTTCCCGTGTGAAAGAAGGAAAAGGACCGGTAATAAAGGGAGAGCCAGAGGAGAGATGATGATGCGACAGCACAAAAGAACTGCCAGTGGAGACGATGCGGCTGCAAAGAGGCGAGAGCAGGATGGGGGTGGCTTGAACAGGGAATCGATCTGCTGCTGCTTTTCAGCCTGCTTCAGCCGGTGTATTGCGATTATTATTGTAGTTGTAGAAAGATAAAGAGCGGTATATCAAATACCAGCAAAGGGGGGCTTCGGTTGCTACTGGTGATGGTGATATGAGTTGAGTAAGAGAAGCCAGCGCTCGATTGATATAAGAAGTTGTTGGTTCGTGATGATGGATTGTATATAAAATAGAAAAAGAACAATAGATAGTATCAAAAATTATGGCGTTAGAATAAATAGAGAAAAAAAATAATATAAAAAAATAATATAATATCTGGACGAACCCGAAACAGCGGACTCTTGACTTCTTATGAAGAATCTCTGTCGTCGCTTTCGTCAGCCACTGTGCCTCTTGAAAAGAAGAGGAAATTTTTTGTTTAATGATGTGTTTTGCAGCAGCAGGAACGGCATTACCAGCCAAAAAAGAAATCCCAGGGGAAGCCAATAGTCAAAGCTAACACCAACACCAACACCAACCTCAATGGCAAGCCCCCCAAAAAATAGAATAATAGAATAGAATAAAAACCGGGTGCTCAGCTAGAAAGGCAACCTGCGTAAAACAGAGTCGGTCCCTTGTTTCTGTACTTGCTTGTGCCTCCTCCGTTTCCTAACATGAAGGGAGTGTAAGTCTGAGAGTAGGCGTAGACGGTAGCTGGTTGTTTGGGCTTGTAGGGAGGTTGGGTAGAAGGTTTTTGGTGAGAGGTTGTGTGTGGAAGAGAGCAAGCAAAGGAAGGGTACGTGCGCGTGGGTTATGTCGAGAGGCGGCTGTAGCCAGAGTAGATGTGTACTGGAAGAGGCTCATCAAATGTGTAGAAAGAGAGTCTTGGGTTAGGAGGTTTGTCTCCAACGTATATAGACGACTTGAGATTCTCGTAGGGTGGTCATCGCTTGAGTAAATATATAGGTATATATATACAAACTACAAATACCCAGTATATAATTTTCTCATACTGTCAGTATCACACCATCTCTATACATCACTGATAAACAAATGACTAAAAACACCAATAGATTTCCTAATCAGGCTGATAGTCTTTATTAAAAAAGAAAGGGGTTTTTTTTTTAAAAAAAAAGAAAAAAAAGACTTCTACTCACCAAGACACCCCAAGGATCCGATGTTTACCATTAGTGCCCTCAGCTCCCCCGTCCGTCAACTTCCATCGGCATCAGCCAAAATGACGTTTGAACAGCCCGGCAAGCAGCAAGAAGTGTTGATTTTAGTTAGATCACCACTCACAGAGGAAGCTATTGGTGGTAGGGTTTCTTATGAGTTACATTAATCGACACTACGTGTGTTGGTTGCGTTCAGTTCAGAGGGAGGCTATTGTGAATCAATAGTAAATCACACGGTCGTTGGAGATGCAATCGGCGAGAGGAAGAGCCAAGTCGTTGTCAGTTGCAAAGGACGGATGAACAATGAGGGTTGGTTTCATGATGGAGGACATGAGGGAGCAGCAAAGGTATGGTCCGTGGATGAGCTTTTACAGTCACCCGTTTTCCCTCTGGTTCATCGGCCATTTTTCGTTTCTTTTTGTTCATACCAAACCATCTTTCACATCCTCTTCTTCCCGTGTCAATGCTCACTTTTTATTTTTATTTTAATTTTTTTATTTTAATTTTTTCTAAAATCGCTGTTTCCGGTCAATGGTGTGTTACAGATAAAACACCCCACTCAATATTTAGCCCTGACCTTGCGGAATATCACTATGCTTGTCCAATTGATTACAATATAGCCTTCCTTGAGAAGGTCCCTACAGCCCGACACAGGACAGGCGGCTTACTATCCCATGCCTCATGCCTGCGGTAGCATTTAGATCAAGCCTTGTCTATTTGTCTATTTGTCAATACATATTTTGGCTTGAGCATGATGGCCGGCCAAAATCATGGGGCAGGGCTGTGTTGACAAAGAAGTCGCTTATCTATTTTAGCTAGCAGTCGCGAAAAGAGAAGAGGGAGAAAGATAATTAGTGTACCGTACACCAATATGAAGTCATTCAAGGTTGGCATGAGCATACTAAAAAAAGAACCAGTTCCTTCTACAGCTGATTTTGCAAGTACTTTTGTCTAAGCCAAGAATTTAAAAACATGGTATTCTTTTTGTATATTCCGTTGTGATAGTGAGTGTCTGGGGCAAAGCGATAACGCTCCTGATGAAAACATTAGCCACGGAACAGTTCCAAAGTAGTTGCCAATTTGAATAGATTTAGTGGGTCTTTGTACGAGGGTTATTCAACGTCAAGTAAACATTACAACCTCACGATGTACACAATAACTAAGAAATTTTATTCAAAGGGAATTGGAAGAATTGTTGCCACGACTGCCAACAAACAAAATCGATTGGTTAAAACGTCATGCAGTATGCCTTTTTCGTATACTAGCCAGTCGACCGGGGGAGAAAATGATGGTTGGGGTTTTTTTCTTTTTTTCTTTTTCAGATGAGGTGGAGGTGGAGGCAACATGGGGAGGAAGGATAACGAGAGAACGAGATTCACAGCCGAACGGACTGTATTTTATTG
Source organism: Bretziella fagacearum (assembly GCA_002018255.1). Taxonomy (NCBI): domain Eukaryota; kingdom Fungi; phylum Ascomycota; class Sordariomycetes; order Microascales; family Ceratocystidaceae; genus Bretziella; species Bretziella fagacearum. Next base: position 1,479 of record MKGJ01000506.1, on the reverse strand, counting down.
GGGATTAATTTTTTTTTATTCTTTTGGTTAGTGCCACCAAAGGAATTGCAGCAGTTGATTGGTTTGAGACATCACTCGTAGGAGGAAGATGACAGAAAGAGCTTCCTTCGGCCTCGTGTAGTGGGATAGAAGCTAACTGGATGAGAAAACGTGGATTCTTCTTTTCTCTCTTCTTTCCCTTCTCTTTGCTGTTCTGTTACAAGATGCGTGCGCAAGAAAGAGGAAGGAGGATAGGTCAAGGTAAACTGGTTGGTCCAATGTTGCATGCAGGATGGAGCAGACGAAATGGGCAGACAAGCGGAAAGATGTGAATATGATCTGACAGACAAGTTGAAGAAGTAAGAACAGAAAAAAGAAAGAAGAAAAAAAGAAAGAAAAAAGAAAAAAGAGCCAAGGGATATCTGTCTGACAAGCAAACGTGTTCTTGTTCGTGCTGTTCACAGACGTGTAAACCGAGTATTTTTCGTATTCTGGGCGAGATCATCTCCCACCGTACATGGACACTTGTTTCTGGTACCTTGATGGCGTAGGTGTATCGGGTACCTGAGATGTATCTTATACCGGTCTCTCTTCATCAGAGAGCCGCAGGTTTACATCTTACGGTTGAAGGGGGGGGGGGAGGGCAGGTAGATGAAAACGGACAAGAGCAAAGGGAGGGAGAGAGGGTCATTTGTGTGGTTTCTTTGGTTTGGTATGGGCCGTAGGGACGGCAGAGAGACGGGACCGTACAAAGAAGGTGGGAAAGATAAATCAGTAGATCCTCGGTGGACCGAAAGTCGGAGATCAATGTCTAATAACGGGTGTTCTTATCACAAGCTCTTTCTCTATCTCCATGGATAAAGTGATTTTTTTCTTTTTACTTCCTCATTCCCAACCGCCGTACTTTTATTATCTTACTATGTAAAGTCCAGACCTCTGCAGATACACTTGGCGACCTGCACAGATATGTCGATCGCAGCATTCGTGGTCGTTCTAGAGCCTCCTGGCGAGGGTAACACCTAGTAAGTGCATGTCGGCCGGCGATGTTGAAGGAAGGGAATGGTACAAGTAAGCCGATAGATAAGGCATAAGGCATGTGGGAAGGATAAAAAATGGGTCGATTGAAAGAGTGGGGAGGGGTAGGGTATTGAATGATCGATCTGATCAAGTGTGAGTAGTACATGAGTGAGGATTTGGTTCGATGGAAGCCGGTATAAAGGGATAGAAAAATGGAAGAGGTTGAACAGAGGATAGACTTGGATAGAGAGAGACTTTGACTTGTTCCTTTCCGGAAAGAATTCATGCTTTGGCTTTAGTGGAATAGTTTTAATGTAACCTGACTGAACATTGACCTCCTTACTCGTTGTCCCTTGCCCAACCAATGACGGAATGACGGAAACTGTCGTCGTCTGTGTACCATTATAGGAAATCCTTCTTTCCTCCCTTTCTTTCAAGGAGGTCAGACAAAGAGCTCAGAGGGGGGTAGGGGGGGGGGGGGGC
>MKGJ01000505.1:0-13220 GCA_002018255.1 Bretziella fagacearum | reverse complement strand
CCCATGTCAAAGATATCTTGCACTTCTAGCACTTTGCCATTATTTCCAAAGTATATATAGTATTGGTACATTTGTGAACTATTATACATCCAAACGGTATACTCTAACCCATAATGACGTACAGGTAGGTCCCTGGACAAACGGCCAAGGCTCCAAATATTGAGGTAAAAGGATATAAAAAGACGTGAAAACAGGATAATGACATGAAAAAAGCATTGCTTTGATTTTAATGTTGGTGACTGACTTCAACGAAACGCAATACGAATCCCTAAAGCCCCATGGCAAACCGGAATATCTCATACATCAAACCAGCCGCATGCACGCACCCGTGTCCTTCTATGCCTTCTCACCACACCAATCATATAAATCAGAAAAGTGAATTGCTTAGTGGTGGGCAACCTCCTCCTCCTCGGGCTCCTCAACCAGCCAGTCCTCAACAATGGCCGAGCCGTCAGCCGAGACGGGAGCATCGGAACCCTCGATATCGACGGCCATGCTCTCGTACTCCTTCAGAGATGAGGCAAGGTCGGCCTCTTCGGGGGACACAGGGGCCTTGGGGAGGGTGAACTTGTGGACATGGCCTTCAGCGTCGGAGGCAGAGATGGTAGCAGGCTTGTAGTTTGACAGGGCCTTTAGGTACAGGTCCTGGACGAAGTCGGCTACAAGGAGATGGTGTTAGTGAGTATTTGACATGTCAATAAAGGGGCATCTACATACCACGGCGAGCGACGGTGGGGACAATGAAGGTGCGAGCCTGGGTGCGGGCAACGGTGACAGAGGCCCGGCACTATAAAGAGTTAGTAAGGGAGTTCACACTTAAGAGGGGAAGCCTGAGACAGAAAAATGGCAAGGCGATTGCAGGAACACTGGGATATATAGCAGACCGAGGATGTGAGATTGAGACGACGAAAGATTGAGGGCGCTAGTTTGAATCGTAGGGACGGGCTGTCAAGAGGCTCGGAGAGCCGATGGGGTATTCAGAGATATGAGGTATGGAGCTGTGATTGGCTTTTAGAGGGAATAGAAAGCCTGGTGCCATTGTAACGCAAAAAGTAGGATAGCCTGCATGTGTCCAGTGAATTGATTGGTAAATTCCGCAGGCTACGAGGCGGCTGTAGTGGTTCCAAAGCTGAAGCTCCGGGGTGATTTAGGAATTGTTTAAACGGACTAGCTACCGAATCGAATCCCATGCGCCAAAATATTCAAAGGTAAATTCAGAGGCATCTATAAGACGGCGCTGCAGCTATACTAATCCAAGTGATCAGAGTAACTTTACAAGCTGGACCCGTAGAGACCGTCCCTCGGTTTCTCGGTCTGAAAACCTCCCCGGGAGATATGGAAGCCAGCGGATTCGTGAATAACCCCATCGGACCAAATCAATTGGACTTTCTGTGACTCCAAATATCGGGATATGCGATTTATAACGTTATTCTTGTTCGTGGGATGATGGCCGGAGGACATTGGTCGCGATGAGGGGGATTCGCTCGTGGGGCATTGGCTATTTCGGTGATGGCGGGTTTGCTGCTTGTGGTCGGATCACAGATTGCTAGCAATTCCAATTGGCCAAGGTATATTGAAAAAAAGAGCTTCAGAGTTGTGGTTGTCGGTTCCAAAGTCCACATCAATGTCGTTCAATGATCGTCTCGGCCGGTTTTCGTCTTGTCCATCGTCTCAATCTCGGTCGTTTGGTGTGTATCCAGGCAATGTCTTCCAATTGATATCGTCTTAGGGTAACTTCGGTAATAGAAAGAATACACATACGGCAGCGCGCGACACAGCAGAAAGCATTTTGGCAGAGTGTGTGTGGTGATGGTGGGGGTTTGTGGCAAGAAGAAAGAAGAGGTGGCCAAGAGGAGGCAAAAATGGCGATCGTCAATTCGTTCGGTCAAAGTCCGTCAAGGGCTGGGCTGGAGGAGAGGTGAGGAAAATTGAAGGGGTCTTTATTTACAGGGGGGGGGCTACAGTGCTTTTAGCCGGTAAGCCAGTGGAAATGTGAAAGTTTATCGGTATGTTACAGGTCATAGGCCGCTAAAAGACTATACTCTACTGGCTTTTCAGGAACCAAGTTACGGGGGAAAAGAGTGGCAGTTACAGGTGTCGGGAAGCGACGGCCTGAGGCACAGATCAAGCCAATGAGATCAGGGGAAAGCGAGAAGGACCCGCTTTTTTGTTCTCTGCGGACAAAGACGGGATTAGGAAATTGTGGTGTCTCACGTGACCTCCGTACACGTGACTTTCAACCGTTCCACGGCCGTTTATAGCATTCGGTGATATCGATAAATGGTCCCAAGTTATCTATTCAATTTGATTCTTTTCTTTGAAATCGAGACCAATACAAGACTCCCGATGCCCAAAATGACTCAAACGCCGATACCCATCATGATGTCGTTTACCGTATTACACCCCCTACCCCAGAACCCATATGTGAGGGTATCCGAATGGCGAATTCCAGTGTCCAAGCTGTCGAAAACCTACTTTCTTAGGGGGCGATTCTTATCCAGTTCTGCTGCCCGGGCCTGGGCGGCGGTGAGAACCTCAAAGTAATGCTGCTCTTTTTCCATGGGCAGCGATACAGACTGCAGAGGGGAAACCTCGGGTGGGTTGAAGGGATCAGGGAGATGTTCTACACATAGACATAGTATTAGTATTACTGAGGCATATGTATATGAAAGTATTGGTGTAACTTGCGGATACTCCAAGTCTTGTCTAACAGATCCGACGCATAGTCCACCTCTAGTGCCATCCCGTCCACATTCATCTTCCGGCCAGACATGTCCATCCCAGGAGAGTTAAGCCCAAGATCCCGCGTCATTATTTGCTTTCCCTTCCAACGGGCGGGGGTCCGCGTAGCAGATTCATAGGGTGCAGGTTGCGAAACAAAGTCGGACATGACAGCGTCATGATCACCAAGACCCGATGCTGAGGCAACGTTGGCAGCAGCAGCCATCATATCTGGTTTAACGGATATCATGGTGGGGGATCCAGATGGCGATGAAGCCGCAGATGAAGCGGACGAAGACATGACGAAGGTTTGGATGATAGGCATTGATGATGATGAAGCCGTGATTCGCTGTGTTGGCTGTTGGTGATTGGTCAGGTTGCAACTTTTCTACAAAAAAAAAAAAAAGAGAGTAGGGTGGCCGAAGAAAAAACTGGCCAAGTTGACGAACAAAACAAAAACAAGATGAAGTTGTTAACATAAGACTGCGTAGCCTAGATGCGCTTAAAGCTTAAATGATAATCGAGGAGAGCTTATTGCAGTGAAGTACCCGATTGGGCTATGGTCTACTTTGGGAAATAAAACCAACCAAAAAGCGGGGTCCTTGATCAAAAACTAACATCTGTCGCTAAAAAGTTGAATTTAGCAAGTTTGATGTCGACCACTGCATGTGCTACGGCCTTGAGGCTCAGTTTTGGATATCTAAATATTCTTCAACATGCCATCTTTTACATTTTGAGACAGGACTTGTTATATCTGAGAACGACTGCCCGCTGAAAAAAGACGACAACTGCCAATTCTTGACCTCTTCTTTGCATTGAAAATCGGTATCCCCAATCTCTCCCGTCACCTCTACAGCCACATCTGTACCTTTGATATCCGACAGATTGAGCAGACTCTCCATCTTACCCAATGACCTGCGCTTCCATCTTGCGCCTATCGTCTCCCCATAATAGAAGCAGACAAGCCAAGGACATAAACGTTGATAATCGCGGACGTCATATACCGTGAATAGCCCTGAGGTCGGATATCTTGACTATAGAAACCGCTATCCAACACCAAGACTGTCAACCAACCATGGCTTGGCAAACAGCGCCAAATGCGTGGGAGGACGATGAATGGTCCAACAAGGTCGACCATCTCTCTAGGCAAACAAATACCTGGTCCATAGATTCCCAAACAAAAATCACGCGTTCTCAGCGCGAAGCCCTCCACCGCGAGGAGAACCGGCGCATTTGGGAACAAGCGTACGTTTATTTTTTATTTTTTTTCTCGTCTCTTTTTTCTTCGTTTTTCGTTCATCGCATGTTGAAGCTCTTGCTAACCATCTCATAGTGAGGATCCTGCCGCGTTAAGCTTCCTTGAAACTACAAATACCGGTGTCGCGCTAGATGACGCCTTCCGTCAAGTTCGTGTCCTTTCTAGAAACCCCACACAACCCACTGCCCGACTTACCTCGAAGACGCCATCGGGAACTAGTACACCCGGCGCATCAAATACACTCGATGATAGTGACGAAGAAGATAAGAAAGAGCATATCGAATCCTTTGAGGACAAGATGGTACGGCAAGCAAAGGAAAGAGAGGAACGACAGCGAAAATATGATGAGGCTAGAGCGAAGATCTTTGGGTCATCTGCGGGGAGTAATCCAGTAAGGACTGCGGGGTCTTCAGGGCTGTCAACTGGAGTGAATAGTCCACAAGGGAATAATAGAGGAAGAGGAAGGGGGAGAGGTGGTAGAGGACGAGGCGGACAGAGACAGCCGCAAGGATTTGACAGCCGCGAGAACTCTATAATAAGCACTGAAGGACCACACTCATCACGAGGTGGCAAGAGAGGAGGTAGAGGGGCTTCCAATGGTCCTAGTGATAGTATTCCACCTGGTATGGGGTCAACTGCTGCTGGTAATGGGAAGGAAACTACACTACTACATGCCGTTCGGGCACCAAAGAATCCAGAATCTGGTAACCGGGGGGGCTTCAACGGACGGAGAGGGCGCGGCGGACGAGGAGGAGCCTCAAGCGCCGCTAGTACTGCAGCTCCCCATGGTGGTATAAGCCTTGTTTGATATCAACTGTACTAGACATGACATGACCTATAATGACTTTAATTGAATCTCACGAAATATCCATCATCACAAAAGTTGAAACGAAAAGCGAGTTGGGTATTCCGTCTATCTGCTGTGACTCTTGAATGCTCTAAATAGTAAATGCTCTATGTAACAGGTATATGCAATGTATTGTAACCTCACCAACTCTTACCAGCCACCATCAACCTTTCCAACGATGGCGACGGCCTTTTCCACGGGGTTCGCGGCTTTCCCGACGTCACTAATAACCTCCCGGAACGTCGTATAAGCCAACTGCTCAAGCTTAATGTCAGTCAACTGCGCCCAGTGCGCCATGATATCTCGAATATACTTGGTATCAACTCCCAACACCACATCTCCCTCATTCTTCAACTCTTTTTCTTCATCCGCTGAGTAATACGCCTCATCCACCGAAGCCAACCATGCCTTGTGATCTACCGCACCGTCGACTGTATTCTTCTCCACCACCACTTCATCATCTGCCTTGATTTGTCCTCCGCCATTTGTGCAACCGCCCGGACACGCCATAACCTCTACATATGCATACTCCGCAGTACCACCACTACCTGCCCGTCCTGCCCTCCGTGCACTCCCAAATGGCTTCCCACCCAGCATCGTACTCGCCTTTGCCGGCTTCAGCCGCCGAATAAGGTTTTGAATGTTCCGGAAGCCATAGTAGCGAGCAGCCCGCATGAGAGGGGCATCAGAAGGTAACGAGTCCGCAGCATGTACAGAATATTCGACGACGTCGGCATTGCGACCGCGGATGGCCGTTATCCGGGACCCAGGATGCGCCGCGGAAAGCGCGGAGAGGAGGAAATACAAGTTTCCGCCCGAGGGACCGGCTGATCGTGAAGCACGGAGGGCAGGATATTGACGAAGAAGAAAGGAGGAGATCTTGGGGTCGGGAAATGGCGGTTGAATCGTCGGTCGTTGGACTGTTGCGACGGCGGAGAGGAGGGAGATGTTGCGGGCGGTTGCTAGGGTGAGGATTTCACTAGTGGTGATTACGCAGTCGACGTCACGGACGCCCTTGGCGGGTTTACCATTGGGTGTTTTCCAGACGGCATCGGTGAGTTCTTCGCGGGAGGCTTCGAGTTTCTTGTCGAAGCAGGGCATAGCGGCTACATGGTAGATTCTCCGAGGGTCTATACCAAGGGTACGGCTAAGCGTGGACTTGACGAGAGTGCCGAGAAGCGCTTGCGGAGACTTGACTTTGGAAAGGTGTGGGAGAACGTACGGGTGGGTTTTCTCGGCGTAGCAGACCCAGCCAGGGCAAGAGGAGGCGAGGATGGGTTGCTTCAGGGTAGTCGTGGTCGTCTTTAGGATTTCATCAGCGCCAAGTGTTAGACAGGCTTCGCGGGCAACGTTGGTGTCGAGGACCCAATGGAAGCCATTTCCATGTTTCCCACCCTTTGCAAGACCATTACGCAGCAGGTCTTCAATGATCCATCCCGCGCATTCTTCTGATGCACCATTCCCCATTGCTGCCGCCAAACTCGCCCTCGTCTGCGGCGCCACACTCGCCACCAGAATCTTGGCCTCTGGATCCTTCAGTCCATTCACTCTGAACCCGCCATCCCTCTCCTCCACAGTCAACGCCGGCGCCGCATCGAGCACTGACAACACTTCAGCGTGACTTTGTAGAGAAACAAGGATGGCTTCGGCAGAGGTGACACAGCCGGAACAGGCGAGACAATCGGTGAGGGAGATCTGGGCGAGGGCGGGTTGTACGGCGGCGGGGGTGCCGTCTAGGACTACTTCGGTTTCGACAGGGGCGGCGGGAAGGGTTTCAACGGGTTTGATGCAGGCGACGCCGGGGGTGATGAAGTCGTTGAGGTCGTCGGCGGAGAGGATGGCGCTCATGGTGGGTGGTGTGTGAGCGCCGATAGTTTGACTATTGTTAGAATTCAAAGTATGATGTCAGAGGTTTTCAAAATGTATGATGATGCTCAAAGAAAAGATGAAATACAAAATGTAATGAAGACAAGAGTAACGAAAGAAATGAGCACCTTGTCTACTCGTACATATATAAACCTGAGGTTTCCAAAATCAAAGTCAAGTTGACAATGCTTGGAAATCAAATTATAGCTGTCGCATCTACATCCATCCTCTCTCTATTGGCGGGGTGTTCATGATGCGCTTTTCAGCGCCCAATCCCCTGTAACTTTAGCGCCTCCATAGTCAACTATGTCGCTACTTAGAGATGTATGAAATTCTGCAGGCATTCTGGCCAAATTGGGAAAGTGAGTCCGCAAAAGTTTCAAATGCGAGATCGGCCAGTGGTTGGAATTGGGATGAAGGATTCTTAGACCCAGTCAATAAGGTGACACCGAAGTTGCACGTTAGGGTTACTCCAAGTTTAAGTTTGTAGGGTTGAATATAGCGGCCTTGCCGTCTGGAGGCCAACAGCAATCGATTAGCTTGAATTATAATATCAAGTTGTATAAAGACAAAATTCTATTCTCGTAAAAAATTACAATATACTACACAAAAAAAGTTCCCAAGCAGACAGAACTCTCTCTTTGCCCCAGATCTTCGCTACCTCTTTATCCAACTCGTATCTGACTCGACGAACTCTACAGATGGATGTAAGTGGATGCCTTACGTCATGGAGAACTTTCAATGTCACGATACTTGTACCTACATTGTACCTACACACTGAGATATGAACATCCACCCGCTAATCCTCGACTCTTATAGAGCGTCCAATACTACTGTGCCGGCACTCTTGCCTGGCTGGGCCTCCAAGGTCTTCCCCTAGTTCTTTTCCCTCGTGTGATTATCTCCATACTTCGTGAAGGATACCAAGCAGACACTGGTAAGTCCCACATACTGCATTTGGATTGCTCACTAATCACTAACCCTTATTAGAACTCGAAGTTTACTTTGCCCGCTCTACTGGCTTTGCCCTCCTAGCCCTTGCCGCCCTCCACATCCTGGTATCTGGCGCCATTCCGTTAACATTGTCCTTCTCGGAAGGTCCGTATATCACCATCCCCGTGTTCATCTTCCCAAGCTTACCAATATCCTATAGTCTCCGTAACACCCATTGCCAACGCTGTTATGCTTACTTCTGCAACTTACCACACCACCATTGCATTCTACTGCTATACCCAATACGCCCATACTGGCCTTGGCGGCTTCATCCTCGGGGCTCTAGGTAACGCATTCTTGGGAGTCATTGGCTTCGGCTGCTGCATGTTCGCGGGAGACAACAGTACCATTAGCAAGAATCTACATCTGGACAAAGCAACGAGTTCGTTTCCGTTCAAGAACACCGAGGCATATCATACCAAGAAACAGTGGATTCGCCAAGGAGAAGGTCAAGACGGGATTGAAATGGAGAATCTCAAGCAAAAGTGAAAAAGAACAAGAAAAAAACATCAACACATTTAAACAGACTGGATAATTTCTAAATCAGATATTTCCAAACATTCATGTAACGCCGATACCGTGATATCCCCAGCCAGCTATTATAGAACGAGAAACAAGCACACGTTCAGCAATTATAACTATGCCCCCCCGCCCCGCCCCGCCTCCACCAGAAACCAAAATCATAACCCATGCCCCAAACGCTTGACCAAACCCATAGAAATACAGACCAATCCATACATCCCATCATCACACCATGTTACCTCTCATTTTTTTTTCATGTCCACGTGACACTTAAACAAAACTAGTTGCCGCCTCAGGACTGGCATCTAGCTCCATCTCCAACGCTGCCGCCTTTCTCTTTGAACTCTCAGCTTTGGTGATCTCCAATGCCTTCTCCACCCCTTCAGTCTTTGCTAGCTCAATTGCACGCTTGGTCTCTTCCTCTATCTTAGCTATCTCAGCTAACACAATCTGGCGTCTCTCGTACCATGTTTTTTCACTCTGAATTACCTGCGACAAGAGCACCTCCTTATCCAGCCATTCCTGCTTGTACATGGCTTCCATAGCAGCAATCTCTTTGCCGAGAGTCTCACTCTCCTGTTCGCTGACCCTGAGCTGTACCCGGCAGCGACGGAAGAGTTTCTCAAGTGGCATGTCAAGTTCTGCTCTGGTAAAGTCCTCCTCGGACAATGGGGTGAAGTGATCGCTACCCATGTTTTCGATATCTTCAAAGGGATTTATGTCGTCCATGTTGGGCTCATCAAGGCCCAACATGCTGGCGGGGGTCTTGAGGATAATTTTGAGTTTGCGGCCTTGGGGGCCAGCACTCTGTTGGGACTTTGGTACGGGGTCGCTGGGGCGGAGGTCTTCGGTTTGATGGACGGTACGCATGTGTTTGGCGAGGGCATCGGAACGGGTGAAAGCACGGTCACATTCTTAAAAAAAAAAAAAAGATAAAAAAAAAAAAAGGGCATGTGTTAGCAAAAGGTACATACTGAAAATACAGGGCGACAAAAAAAAAAAAAAAACTTACCTGGAAGATAGCAATAGAATGGCTTTTCGCGGGTATGACTGCGCATATGAGCCTTCAAAGCATAACCACTGGCATGGCCTAGACTCTTGCGGGAACATCCGATCCACTCGCAAGTGTACTTCCTTTGTCTACCTTCAATGTGCTCGTTATGAATGTGCTCAACCAACTTGTCCATGTTTCCTTGATCTCCTGCCTCACATCCCTCCCAGGCACACGACGACACCTGCTCCAGGAAATCATCATCATCAAAGCGCGTATTAGCAGGTGAATCAGGAATCTCTCCGTCGGTATCACTCGAGACATCCGACATGCCATCGCCGTTCAATGCATCATGAGCATGCTCCTCCTCGTGCGCGCCGGCAATCGGCGACACCGGAACAGTAGCCAGTGTCTCATCGCCCAAACCACCAGAGGTCTCGACCTTTATGCGCTTGTTACGACTTGGAGTCGTATTCCCCGGGGCTCTATTGGCATCGCTTTCCTCGGCATCAGTGAGTGCATCCGAGAGAGAAGTCACCGGGGACCTGGTTGTCGCGGGATCGTTGTCGCCTTGGGGGGTGGTCGACATGGTGTTGGACTGTCGACGGAGAGGAAGACGATATGAAGGTGGTAGTGGAGAAATTTTGGTGGATCGGAGCGGCGCAAACGACTCCGAGATGGGGTTGCGCGACCGGATAAATAGAGGTTGGGGTATTTATGAATGGGACTGAATGGCGTCGGCGCTGACTTTGAAGAGTTTGAAGCGCGATTCGATTTTAGCGGATATAGACGACGATCGGCGCAAATGGGAATTCCAAGGTAGAAGAATTGCGATTGGATGCGCACTTTGGAAGAAAAAGGTTGTATTGTAATTGGCGAGTCTGTCAATGAGTTTACAAGTTCAAACTTGAATAGGGAATGTCGCGGGTTAAGGGGATAGGAAACGTTGTTAGCAAGGCTGTAGGTTGGGGCGAAAATATTCAAGGAAAAAAAAAAAGCTTTTTACTATTAGAAGCTTCTATTCACTGAGCGCCTGCCAGTCGCGATCTTTCCACTTGTATTAGGTTGTAGTAGCAGCTTGAATGGTTTCTGACAGGTGACAGATAAAAGGCTTGCCAGCCGTCCACCTAATGCCCTCACAAAGACAAAAATATCACGTGCAAATCGAGCATCATGACTTTGTTAGGGTTATTTTGGTTGCTGCAGCAAAGATTGACAAAAAAGATACACCACAAATGCCAGATCGAGCCCTACCAAAATATTATACAAGCAAAAAGGCTCCCTTTCAAATGACAGGTACCAGACCCTGGCTGCATGGTCCCAAGATAACATCACATAATCTGAATTTTTGGACTTCTTTTTCTTTCCCTTGCTTCTTCACCTTGTTCTTACTCTGCTAAATTTACCTTCTCGTCCTCTTGCCCTCGGACACGGCCTCGTTGCTCCCCGCCTTGCCTGCTGCTGTTGTCTTTTCTTTTTTTTCTTTTTCCTTTTTTTCTTTTTCCTTTTTTTATTTTTTTTTTATTTTTTTTTTATCTTGCTTGTTTCTTTTTTCACCCTGTACCACCAATATACCCCGCGCTCTCTGACGCCTGTTCGCTAAATTTAATTTCCTATTGCATCTCCCGACCGTTTCTATATTCGCAATGACCTCAAAGGTGTTTTCCCTTGAGGGCCAGGGCCTGAAGCTGACTTCGGCTGCTGACATCGAGCCTCATATTGCCCCTCTGCGCGAGATGGCCGATGTTGAGGAGGTGAAACTACTTGGTAACACGCTTGGCATCGAGGCTTGCAAGGTTCTTGGTGAAATTCTCGCCACTAAGAAGTCGCTGAAGGTATGTCGTTTTCCATCTGCGTGACTGTATGCGTGATTTGCTGGTGGTTAGCCCCATGTGAATCCGTGCATATGATCGCCTATGCCGTCGTTCCCCCCCCTCTCCAATTCTCTTTTTCCCTCATAGCCCTTGCGTCTGCCGTAGTGGCGGCTCACTATCCGGGCGACGGCAACAGCGACGGTGACCACAAAGTTTACAATATTGATCGCGGATCTTTTCCTTAATCTTCATGTTGTCGCCTAGAAAAAAAAATATAGTACTTGTTTATTGACATGTGAATCCCTTTTGTACAGTACGTCAACTTTGCCGATATCTTCACTGGTCGTCTTTTGAGCGAAATTCCTGATGCGCTTTCGCATCTGTTGACTTCCGTGGTCAACCTGCCCCTCCTCAACACTGTTGACCTGTCCGACAACGCTTTCGGCATTAACACCCATGCGCCCCTTGTCGTCTTCCTCGCCGAGCATGTCCCTCTTCAGCATCTTTTTTTGAACAACAACGGTCTCGGCCCCCAGTGTGGGACTCTGGTCGCGAATGCCCTAGTGAAGCTTCACGCCAAAAAGGTTGAGGCTCGCGCCGCCGGCCAGACCGTTCCCGATCTCGAGACCGTCATCTGCGGTCGCAACCGTTTGGAGAACGGCTCCATGGCCGCTTGGGCCAAGGTTTACACCCTGCACAACCGTGTGCGCCTCGTCAAGATGGTACAGAATGGTATTCGTCCCTCGGGTATCACCCACATCCTGACTTATGGGTTGAACCGCTGTAAACAGCTGCGTGTTCTTGATCTTCAGGATAACTCTTTTGCTCTTGTTGGGGCCAAGGCTCTGGCCGCCGCTATTGGCGGCTGGTCTACCCTGGAGGACCTTGGTGTATCGGACGGCTACCTAAAGGCCACTGGCTCGGAGGCTGTCGCCAAGGCTTTGGGTGCCTCTAGGAACACAAACCTTCAGACTCTGCGCATGCAATACAATGACATGACTGCCAAGGGTCTGGAGGCTGTTTTGGAGACTGCCAAGGCTTTGCCTGCTTTACGCAAGATTGAGGTTAATGGTAACAAGTTCTCTGAGGAGGACCCTTGCATCATCGCCCTGACTGAGCTCTTTGACCAGCGCAAAGAGGCTGCTGGCGATGTGGAGGATGAGGAGGCCTATGGTGTCGGTGAGCTTGACGAGCTTGACGACGATGAGGATGAGGACGACGAGGATGAGGATGAGCAATATGATTCTCTGGTTACGGCTGAGGAGGCGGAGAAGCTGCTTGAGGAAGAAGCAGAGGTCTTGGAGAGTGAGCCCGTAGGCGAGAAGGAGGACAAGGAGGTGGATGCCTTGGCTGTTAAGCTAGACAAGACTGCTCTATAACAGAGACAAGGGATGGCCAGGACTGGCGAGTAATAATGGGGAGGGAGAGAGAGAGAGAGAGAAAGAGGGGGGGGGGGGGGAGGAAAATGTTCATGTCTGATTAGGCCGGATGAAGAGGGAATTGAGAGGGGATGATGACTGCTTTTTTTAGCATGAAAAAGAATACCACGAGTTATGACTTTTATCAAGATGAATGGATCAAATGAAGGCTGATATGACATGTGACACGGGTATTTGATGACGTGTGGGGCTTGAGGATATGTCGGTACGGGACTAGAGGCGGAAATATGCAGGTGAAAGTGCGTGCATGCATATAGTCGACTGGTCACGTGGGATTGTAACATGTGGTATTTGGTCGGGTGGTGGAAGTCTTGTGATGGTAGAAAAACAGTATAAAAAGCTGGTCAATTTTCCTTTTGGATAGTTTCTGTGTGGCTTACATATTTTGCAATTAACCCAATAATTATAATATATTTTTTATTTACAATTATAAGCTTGACGCTCAATCTAGGTCACTCCACCGAGTCCACCCTTCACCTCCTCTGGACCGCAACCCTTAGCTATTTCCTCTTCCGCGCCTCCCTACTCTACCTTTTCCGCCACACTCTTCGCCCGCCTCCTCCTCGAATCTCTATTATCAACATCACCATTCCAGTCATTCCAAGCTCTTGAGATTCCAGTGTGGATTCTCGTCCTCGCAGCGGCAGGACCTGCGGCGGTCTTTGTGGTAAAGAGGGAGGATGTTCCGGGACGGTGGACGGTTAGAGTGGGGATAGGAGTTGCGGCGGGGTTGATGGGGGTAGATGATTCGGAGTTTTACGGGGGGGGG
>MKGJ01000504.1:0-16590 GCA_002018255.1 Bretziella fagacearum | reverse complement strand
GGGGGGAGGGGCCCTAAGCTCCACTCCAGAAGGATGTGGAAGGCACGGTGGCCATTTAGGAGTTGTACTAAATACAAGTTTTGATATGCGTGGCACAGCTAAAAGCAATGTACTGGTACCTGCATTCATAGACAAGCACCTGATGGTAGGACTCAAACTTGAACTATCTTGGTAAGGGGACTGTAACTTTGATACTGGCTGCGCCTATTGCCTCCATGGATTCTTAGGGTTAAATATCACTGATCTTTGTAATGTGGCCTTGCTTCCCCAGTTGTGGCTCATCTAGCACTGACAAGGGCCATATGGCACGCTAGCTCTTGAACGGATTGTTTGTTTCAACCTGTGAGGCTTGTACTATTATAATCATACCCGTGCATGTTAGATCAGCCAACACTCAAATTCGTCTCGACAGAACAAACTTTAAATGTTGAACTTGAAACGACCCTGGAATGCCTAGAATGCGTGCCCTGGATTGGACGTGGTCGGCCACAGGAAGCGAGGTCTGCACTACTAAACTTTTGGCAGAGCTTCAACCAATAAAGTTACAGCACTGGGGTTGCAAGTGGGGCGGCATTGCTAGCTGCCCTGAATGTTTCAAGTTGCACCCAGGGCCCTCCCAGAAATTGAAATCACACGCAACTCACAACCCAGAAACAGTACTTACAGAAGCGATCTTTGGCGGTCAAAGTCCCCAATCATGGTCGTCTAGCAACTACCCAGATAAATGTTTACAGGCTGAACGACCCATAATTCAACAGCGACACCATTCTTCTCATTAGAACAGACCTTTTTTCTTTTCTTCCTGCATCTTTGCATTTAGATCTTCATTACTTAGCGAGCCATCAATCCTTTTGCTCAACCATTTGGCAGCCGTCATTAGTTTGTCCTCTTTAATACTTTTTTTTTCCTTTTTTTTCTTTTCCATTCCTCGAACCATCCCCACACAAACAACTTCATAATCCGCGACAAACCAAAAAAGTTTCACTATCAAAATGGCGACCAACATGGACAAGAGCCTGGACGAGATCCTTGGTGAGCAGGTAGGCCTTTTTTTCTTTTTCTTTCCCCTTATTCATATTCCGCGATTTGCCCAGTCCTGCTCAGCTACAGGACGTGATTGTCGCATCGTTACTTTCTCATTGGCCAGAATGTTCTTTGCGCTGCTGCAATTTTCATCTTCACTGGACATCTTCGCTCAGCCTTGGCCCGCACCTTCAGCCTCGCGCTCTAGTCAACCAAGTTCGTGATAACTAACCCTTTGGACGGCGCATTATTATGCGCCTATTGAATGTGATAGAAGCCTCGTCGCAACAACAACAACAACAACAACAACAACAACAACAACAACAACAACAACAATAACCGGAACAACGACCGCCGACGCAACGATAGCTCCAACCGCCACAACGACAACCGCTCTTCCAACAACAGACGTCGCGACAACAATGACTACCCGCGTGACGGCGTGAAAAAGGTATTTATAATCATCCATTCCATATCCAAAAATTTTTAGACTGGCACTAACACATGTATTTCCTAGGTTGACTACTCCCCTCTATACTATCCTCTCTGAGCGTTATCCTCCGATCGACTGGCAACAAATGGAAGACATCTTTACCTTCTTATTCGACATGCAACTTCTTGATTTCGACCTTTTGGCTTTCGGAGGCACAATGTCTTTCTGATGCGACCTTCTTCTGGCTGGCAGCCGCTTACCTTTACATAAAATCCAGGGTTACTACCGGGACGACCACCGCGATCTCGACAGGTGAGACAAAAATGCGCCTCTGCCATATGTTTGACATGATATACTAACCAGGCTTGTAGCGAGTGGGTTCACGATAGATACGAAGATAACGCCCGTCGTGGCCACGACCGCCGCCGCCGCCGGGACTCCCCTGAGCAGGCTGCTCACGGGTGTGTACATCCAACATAAATGTTCATTGTAGCCGTTAGCTAACACAAAAACAGTGACTCTCGTGGCACTCGCATTCGCGTGGAAAACATCCACTATGATTTAACCGAGGAGGAGTTGAGAGTAAGCGCATTCGAACTATGATTTGGTGTCTCCATGCGGAAACATGTACTAACTAGTTTTGAAGACTTTATTCGCGCGTATGGGTACTATTGTCCGCTTCAACTTGCGTTACGACCGTGCTGGCCGCTCCGAGGGTGTGGCTTTCGTCACCTATGAGTCCTACTCGGATGCTAAAAGGGCTGTCACTGAATTTAACGGTGCCAACGCCAATGGCCAGCCCATCCGCCTGACTATTGTCGCCAGCGAGACATCTTTGTCTAAGCGTAACCCCTTTGACACTGCCATTATGCCCGGCCGGTCTCTTGCTGATCGCATCACCGATCCGCGGGACCGTTCAAAGTCTCCTCGTAGACATATTGAGGATGAGGATGTTGGCAGCTTAGGTATCGACAGATACATCCCTGGCCAGAAGAATAGATCGCGCAGCCCTATGCATCACCGTCGTCAGCAAGGTGGTCGTCGTCCCGGTGATCGCCGCCAGAACAACACCCGTGACAACAGCTCGCGCGGTGGCCAGCGTGGGGGGAACAGAGATGGCAGCTCCAATGGCCGCCCTCGCAAGACGCAAGAGGAGCTTGATGCCGAGATGGCTGATTACTTTGGTGGCTCCAGTGAGAAGCCTGCCGGGGCTGCTCCTGCCCTTGCTACCGAGGCGTCTACCGTGACTGTCGCGCCTATTGACGATGTCGACATGATTGAGTAAAATCATCCGATTTCTGTACTTGAGACGATACAGCGGAGTTGTGATGGCAGACCACTTGAAAGAGAGTGGCCTTGTCCCGTAATGACGAATGAGCCTTTGGTGAGCACGTTCTGTTGCATGTTATCATGTTTTGAGTTTTCTGGATTTCTATTGCTTGGGATATTGCTTCTGATTATTTTTTTTGGCGTTATTTCATCTCCCTCATTTCTCAACAACTTATCTACAATATACATTCTTCCTTATTTAGTCTTTGACCTTCTTGAGCTTTGTTTCGAGTCAGTCCTTCACTCAAAACTTGAGCGACATCCTCGGTCGTTTGTCCCCGGTTCTGTTTTCCAATCTTTTCCTGACCAAGTACTGAATCATGCGTCACATTCTCAAACTCACTGGCCATGCCATTGAAAAGGTCCGGATTAGAACCCTAATTCCTCGTTGTGCATTCTTGCAATCTCCTGCATCTCACCCACCCATTGGTAAGTTTTTGGCGGCATTGATGGAACTAGACGTCCT
The DNA here is from genome assembly GCA_002018255.1 of Bretziella fagacearum. Lineage (NCBI taxonomy): Eukaryota > Fungi > Ascomycota > Sordariomycetes > Microascales > Ceratocystidaceae > Bretziella > Bretziella fagacearum. The sequence continues at coordinate 13,339 of MKGJ01000504.1, read as the reverse complement.
TGGGGCAAATTCTAGTTGTCTTGGGAACAATATGCCTAATTGAATCCTTTAGGTCATCAACCATGCCAAGATGATGCGCCGTAGCGAATGCCTATGTGCGGGAGGGAAGGACGGAGATTATTGTGGAGGTGGAGGAGTCGTTGCTGAGTAAGCCATGCCGACTATTCAATTATGCGGTTTTGGGAAAGTGTCAGCGGATTATCTGATTGTTATTATTGGCAGTTGCAATTGCGCGATGAGCTTATTGGTGGAGCCGATGTTGAAAGCCAATGGTAGTTGCAATAAATCATGTGATGATTGAACAATCAATGATGATTGGCTATTGAGTAGTATTTTTCTACAGTAATGTACACTATTAACGTCTTCCAGGTCATGTTTAAGCCTGTTTCTGGTATGTAGTTTGTCTGTAGTTCGGTGACTGTTATTCTTAGCTCTGAAGCTTAAACTCGACTCTTGAAAATGGACTCTCGATGGCAGTTTTGACTCTGTCGCTCTTTACAAAGACACCCTCGGTGGCTAACCCCGTAAACAACCCATCAACTAGTTGGATTGCCTGAGTGTCTGGTCCTCCCTTGAAGTCATCAAGTGGCTCTCGCGCGGACCCGAAAAGGAGCCTCTTACCAGATGATGGGGAATCTGTCTGGTGACGGGGCCGTAAAGGTGAGATGAGGAATTGGAGATAGGACGAAGGACGTATGAGACCACGGGAGGTTATGGCTGCCTGGAGAAAGGAGGGAAAGGAGTCAAGGTCGATGTTAGAGGCAGGAGGAAATGGTGGTTGCCATAGAGTTTCAAGGGCAAGGCGTCCGCCTCTGTTCTTCCAGCCACCGCCGCCAGATTCTGTGAAGAGTTTAGTTCGGGGGGGGGATAATAATAGGATATAGGAGGGGAAGAGAGAGTGAGAGACGTACCGATTCGATAGAGCTCACAGCCGGAGGCGAGGAGTTGGGAGAGTTTCGTAGAGGTTTGAGTTGCAAAAGTGGCCTCGTAGTCTCTGTTGGAGAAGACATTCAGTAATCCGGTACCGGATTTGACATTGGGTATTGACATGTTTTTCCGCGGTGATAGGAGCGCCCAAACTTCGACACCAAGGGCATCAACCTCCGAATCCATACGTTTGTTGTAGATACCTGGTACTGTAGTTTCCAGTTCTGTTGACGCTGGTGTTGAGATGGCGGAGACTTCGATTTCACTGATGATATTGCCGAGACATCCCGTGATCTTCCGAGGGGGAAGGATTGGAATCAACGGGGCAGTGAATATGCTGTGTAAGGAGAAAGAGAAAGAAGGCAGATGGACTTGCACATATGGTTTGACAATGCGAGTTTGTTGGGTCAAGGTTCCATCGGTGGATGTCCAGGTACTGGCTGATAGAGTTGCCTCTAGACCATTGGTGAAGATTGTGTGTGCTAAGGGGATGGTGGTAGTTGTTATTCCAGTGGTTGCTGGAGCAAGAATATCGAGATAACCGTGAGAGCGTGTCGGTTTCTGGGTGGTGGGAGTGTCGAGGGTTACGAGGGAAGGGAGTAAGGAGGTGGGACCACGGAGGATAGAGAAGCCGTTGCGAGGAGGAGAGTAGGGTGATGAAGGGGCGAGGGAGTCGATAACAGCTGTTGCCAAGTTAAAGGAGGGGGCCGAGGAGGGACCAAGAAAAGTGGAAAGAAAGGATGGGTCATCGAGCCACTTAGCGAATGATGGAGTGGTGAGGATGACGGCAGAGGGAGAGGTTGGTGAGCTCAAGATGTTTTGATGCTTAGAAACATACTCGATGACAGAAGACTATATAAGCTGTTAGATCACGTCTATAATCTCAACTGAAGCGGTGTCGGGACGATACCTTGGACTGGCCCGGCTCAACATAAATGGTATATTGATCAGAACTTTTGCGGCATGATGAGCTAAATGATTGGACACATGCCGCCGTGGAAGCCAAGCTGAGAAATGAGTGTTTATCGAAGAGACACCTCCGAGATAAGAACAGATAGCCCATTACATCAACCCTGGAGTCCAGACTGATTTAAACTCAGATCATCACCATGTCACGATAGTTGAATGCCATCTTGTATCACCCTAAACATCTAGTCTACGTGAGCTCCAACTGTGGCTAAAATCTTTAATTGAAAACGCCACAATCAATTGTGGCTGCTCAATCCCACATTCAACACCAGAAATGGAGGGGCAACGCCGCCGCCAAAAACAGCTTTTTTGTTGGTAGTGGCGGTGGTAGTGGTGACTCAATATTTTTTTTCGCCCGCTCGCTCCCTCTTCCTTTCACGCCCACGTCCCCTAGTAGAAAGGCATAAATCCCAAAGTCGGATATCACATTCAAGTTCAAGCTGGTAACTTCTCCGGCGTATCATTCCCTCCAACGACCTACATCTTGGTGTAGTTTTTCCTTCTTTTACCCAGATAAAACACCTCCCCCTATCCTCAAAATCGTAGCCTGAAGCCCGCTCAGTTTCTTGGGGGCTTCCCACCGCAAAAACGTTCCCACTTACGTCTCGATCACTGCGTATCCGCCAGCAGCATCGTCATCTTCAACTGATAAATCCTGCTGCTCTTGCGCGAGCGCGTGTTCCGTCCCGACTTCCGTTTCTGAACGCATTACGATATCGTGCAATGGCATCTACTTCCACTCAACCGCCTACTGGTAATTCATAACCCTTCTTCCTAGAGAATATCTCACTGCTCCGTCTAGTGCTAGTCTTGTGGGTTGTCCCTAGGTGAGCCGCAATCTCGAGAACTGGGTGCCCCGCGATCATCTGCAGACCCCGGGGGACTGGGGCCTTAGCGCATGGCGCTTATGCCACCACCACTTATGCTTGACTTATACACAGACCATGATATTGATAGAATATACAAAGACTAATATGTTAATTTGTTGTTGTTTCTTGTAGATGGCACTGCTGCCCCCGCGGCTGATGCTGCTCAATCCACCGTTCCCAAGGTGAAGACCGAAAAAGAACGTTAGTCTCTTCTCTCCCCGCCGTACCCCACTACCTATCCTGTCCGACTTTCGACCCTGCCTATATCTTGAGGTCATTATCACCGACTCTGACTCAAACCTGCGCCAACCTTGGTTTGGCTATTTCTCTCAGTCTCTATACTCCTCGTATGCTTACCTATACTGACTATCGCCATCTTCCCCTGTCTGTAGTCGAAAAGGAGCGCAAGAAGGCCGAGAAGGCTGCCAAATTTGCGGCCAAGAACAAGGCGAAGGCTGAGAGCGCTGCTGCTCCCAGGGAGGTCAAGGAGAAGAAAGCCAAACCCGCTAAGAAGGAGGAAGAACCCCTTCCCGAGTACGTTGAGGCTACCCCCGAGGGCGAGAAGAAGATTATACAGTCTTTCGAGCACCCCCACTACAAGGCCTACAGTGCCGTTGCTGTTGAGAGCGCCTGGTATGAATGGTGGAACAAGCAGGGTTACTTCAGGCCCCAACTGAAGCCCGATGGCTCTGTCCTCGACAAGGGCAGCTTCGTCATTGTCCACCCTCCTCCCAACGTCACTGGTGCCCTGCACATGGGCCATGCCTTGGGTGATTCTCTTCAAGATGCCATGACCCGTTGGTACAGAATGCGCGGTTACTCGGCTCTGTGGCTTCCCGGTTGCGATCATGCCGGTATCGCTACCCAATCCGTCGTCGAGCGCATGCTTCAGCGCCGTGAAAACAAGACTCGTCACGATCTCGGCCGCGAGAAGTTCATTGAGCGCGTCTGGGAATGGAAGGAGGAGTACCACATCAAAATCAACAAGGCTCTGACTAAGCTCGGTGGTTCATTCGATTGGGAACGTGAGGCTTTCACCATGGAGCCTCGTCTTTCCAAGGCTGTCACTGAGGCTTTCGTGCAGTTCCACGAGGAGGGCATCATTTACCGTGCTAACCGTCTGGTCAACTGGTCGACTAAGCTGAGCACCGCCGTCTCCAACCTGGAGGTTAACAACAAGGAGCTTACCGGCCGCACCCTGCTTGATGTGCCCGGCTACGACCGCAAGGTTGAGTTTGGTGTCATTGTCCACTTCAAGTACCGTGTCGAGGGCTCAGACGAGACCATCGAGGTCGCTACCACCCGTATCGAAACCATGGTTGGTGACACTGGTATCGCTGTCCACCCTTCGGACAAGCGTTACTCTCATCTGGTTGGCAAGTTTGCTATTCACCCTTTCCTCGACCGCAAGCTTCCCATTATTGCCGATGAGTACGTCGATATGGAGTTCGGTACTGGTGCCGTGAAGCTGACTCCCGCCCACGACCCCAATGATTTCAATCTGGGTCAGAAGCATAAGCTCGAGTTCATCAACGTCCTGACTGACGATGGTTTGATGAACGAGAACGCCGGTCCCTACGCGGGCCAGAAGCGATTCGACGTTCGTTACAAGGTCCAGGAGGATCTCAAGGCCAAGGGTCTCTGGGTCAAGGTTGAGCCTAACCCGATGAAAGTCCCCATCTGCGATCGTTCCAAGGACATTATCGAGCCTATCCTGAAGCCTCAGTGGTGGGTTAAGACCGACAAGCTGGCTGCTGCCGCTGTTGAGGCTGTCAAGTCGGGTGAGATTGAGATCCGTCCTTCGACTGCCAAGAACATGTTCCTAGCGTGGATGGCACCCGACAACATCCAGGACTGGTGCATTTCCCGTCAGTTGTGGTGGGGTCATCAGTGCCCCGTGTATCAGGCTATTGTTGAGGGCGAGACTAACGACTCGGCTAACAACGATCGGTGGTTTGCTGGCCGCACTGAGGAGGAGGCTCGTGCCAAGGCCGAAAAGGCTTTGCCTGGCAAAACTTTCAAGCTTGTCCGTGACGAAGATGTCCTCGACACTTGGTTCTCCAGTGGTTTGTGGCCCTTCAGCACCATGGGCTGGCCCGACAACAAGTCGCTCGATATGGAGCGCTTTTTCCCCACCTCTGTCCTGGAGACTGGCTGGGATATCATCTTCTTCTGGATTGCCCGCATGATTATGATGGGTATCAAGCTGACTGGCAAGGTTCCCTTCAAGGAGGTCTTTTGCCATTCCCTGGTCCGTGATAGCGAAGGTCGCAAGATGTCAAAGTCTCTGGGTAACACCATTTCACCCCTGGACGTTATCGCTGGTATCAAGTTGGAGGACCTCAACTCCCAGCTGCTGACTGGCAACTTACACCCCAGCGAGGTCGAAAAGGCCACCAAGTGGCAGCGCAGCGCTTTCCCTGATGGTATTCCTCAGTGTGGTGCTGATGCTCTGCGTTTCTTCATGGTTTCTTCGACTTCCCCATCGGGTAGTGACATTAACCTGGACATTAAGATTTTGGCCGCCATGCGCCGTTTCTCCAACAAAATCTGGCAGGCCGGCAAGTATGTGCTTGGAAAGTTGCCTGCGGACTTCAAGCCCCGGGTCAAGGTTGAGCCCGGCGTCACTCTGGCTGAGAAGTGGATTCTCAGCAAGATGACCACCGCTGCCAAGGAGGTTAACGAGGCCCTCGAAGCCCGTGAGTTCCAGAAGGCGGCCAACTTGGTTTACCAATACTGGTGGACTCACCTGTGCGATGTCTGGATTGAGAACTCCAAGTCCATTATTCAGGACGGTACCCCCGAAGAGGCCGAGTCTTCTCTGCAGACCCTGTACAGCACCCTGGAGGCTGCCCTCTTGATGATCCATCCCTTTATGCCCTTCATCTCGGAAGAGCTCTGGCAGCGTCTGCCCCGCCGTCCTGAAGACAAGACTGAATCCATCATGCTGGTGGCCTACCCCGAGTTCAACGAGACCTTTTACAACCCCAAGGCCGAGGATGCGTACGAGCTTGTCATGGCGTGCTCGCGTGGTGCCCGTTCGCTCATGTCGGAGTACATGATCAAGGAGGACGGCAAGGTGCTCTTCCAGGCCCTGGACGAAACGTCATTGGCGACAGTCACCACCGAGTCTGCGTCGATTAAGACGCTGTGTGGCAAGGGCTGCAAGGAGGTTGAGGTTCTGCCGCCGTCGTCATCTCGGCCGGCTGGCTGTGTGGCGTATCCCGTGGGCTCAGAGGCGGTGGCGTACCTGTACGTCAAGGGCCGCGTTGACTTGGATGCGGAGATTGGCAAGGCGCAGAAGAAGCTGGATAAGCTCAAGGGTGGTATTTCGAAGCAGCAGAAGTTGTTGGCGGATCCCAAGTACCAGGAGAAGGTGGCGGCGTCGATTCGGGAGGCGGATGCGAAGAAGTTGGCGGATTTGGAGTCAGAGGCTAAGGGTTTTGAGGGAACCATTAAGCAGTTCGAGCAGTTGAAGTTGGAGTAAGCCAGGAGTTAAAAAGGTGGACAAGGTGAAAATGGATATACACACACTATACATGAAGATTTTACGTTTGCTGCATACACATCAGAAGAAGTCACGTGAAAAGATGGATGTTGATGAACTGTGATGTTTTGGTATGTGATAATGTACAGATAGTGTGGATAGCATTCACCTACTTCCCGCACTTACAAACTGATGTAGCAACTACATATTTCCTCATAGATAGAAGCCCTCATGATATTTGAATAAACTCTTACTCCGATTTCTTCGCTTTATTCTCAGCCGCCTCCTCCTTCTCAATATCCTCCAACTCCTTGTGCTCAGCATACCACTGTCCCGCCTGCAGCACCAAGATACCCACCAACACCAGCGCCAAAATTGTATTCGAGGCCGAAAGTACCCTCATCGAATCCTCACGCCCCATGTAGATCTCCCCATTCTCCAACGCCACCCTCGCCTCCTCCTGCCACTCCACATCCGCCCAGACATCGGCAGAGACCGCTCGCAGCGTCTTGACAATGTTGGAAACGTAGACGCACACGCCGATAAAGTACAGGATCAACGACGCGCCGTCAAACAGGAAGTTGGCCTCTGACGGGCGGAAGAGCTTGAGGAAGAGGCCGGCAAAGCCGACGGAGACGACGATGTTGAGAATGCGGGCGATTAAAGGGGGAGATTGGTGCATCCAGGCAAGGTGGGAGGCCAGTTGGTCGTAGTAGGCAGCGGGGACGGGGTCGGAGGTCCAGAGGAGGGGGTAGTCGTAGGGGAAGGAGGCGAAGAGGATGCCGAGGAAGAAGCAGGTGGCTAAAGGGGAGAGGGAAGGTTAGCAAGGGGTTCTAGGCTGGATTGATATTCGGAGGGGGGAGAGACGGAGAGGGGCGGGGACTTACGGCCGATGATCATGAAAGTAGCAAAGGAGCCGGTCCCGCGGTAATTGCGGGACGTGCTGCTTTTGGACCAGTCGATCCACTTGGTCATTGTGACGAGTGGGATGGTTGAAGGGGGGAGTTTGATTATAGATGTTGGGAGGTTGCGCGGAGAATTGCGGTGCGATGCGATGTAATGCGAAAGAAATGGAAAGAAATGATTAGCGATTGGAGATTTTGTTGACAGATTGGTGCCGAGCTGGGAGGGAATTCAAAGTGGAGGAATCCTGGTTGAGATTGCGATTAGGGTTTGGGGGTTATATATGTCAAGGTAAAGTTTTTAGATTTTTTAAAGATTGTTAAAGATAAGATAAAGAATATTTTAGGCAATTGCCAATGGCTTTTAAAGAATATCCCTTAGTTTTACTCAAAGTAGTTACTTTCTACAACTATATTGTAAAGATAATATAATAAAAAATAGATCATGCGGCTAATACAATCCTGATGTTGCAACCCTATAAAGGTACAGCTAAAGGATTACCTTGTAGAGAATGTGTTAGGGTTACCTACCTACTTGCAGTCCAACTCACAACCGTCCTTCGTACGCTCCTAATTCAACTTTAGTTTTAAAATCCCCTTTGCTTGAAGTCTAATGACTCTTGCAGGCCGGCTCCAATATCAGTTTACTTTTATAACGAGCTAAGTAAGGGATGTATTGTTTGCATTTTGTCTGTGCTCTTTGGTTGTAGCGTTGGCGTCTCCATGACGATCTCACTGGTTCCTCTTGATTGATACGCTGCAGGTATCATTACATGGTGTATAGGAAAAACAGGTGGTTGGTACTAGAGGAATGTGAATGATTTCAATAGAGACAATATGGACAAGAGAATGCAAGCTTGTAGGCCCAGAAGATGATATCATGAAGCTGATGGCCAACAAAGGCAACTACCCTCATTTGTGATGTGGCCAAGACGGTTCCTGCCATTTGCTTCCAAGAAAAAAAATCAAAAATTCGTGCCTTCCGTTTCTAAAAGAACATTTCTCTGGAAGTGAAAATTCTATTCTTCTGATTTCCACGAGGCTCAGAAACCTTCCCTCCTTCATCTTCATATCTCGATACAAGGCTGATGATTCACATTCGTCGCATCACATTCCAATATTTTGAACATCCCTTGACAGGTCCTTACATTGAATTTCTGCATCAAGCATCAACTTTCATATCGACGTCTCCGATCAATCTAACAACCCTGCCATTATAGCAAAACAGTCAAGCTTGAACGCCCCGAAACCAACAAACCACTGAATCGGTCGTTATTTTTCAGGCCTCGTTTACACCCGAATGCCATTTGAGGGCACAAGAATACAATATAAAAAGTCTAGGACGGCCTAGTCTAGGCGAGACCAAACTTTTTGCATTTTCCTTTGCAGCCGAATTATTTCTTCTACTTTTCTTCTTCTCTTTTATAACCTCGAGTGAGCTGATGCTGTGGATCACATTGCAGATCTCGTATTTAACGTTGGGCGTCTGTTTTTTGGTCGAATTGTCTTCCACGTTGAGCTAATCTTAATCGACACCCTGAGTAATTATTCTATACATAGCAGCCTTTTTAACTATCTTACCATGATGACTTCAACTAGACCTTCCTGGAGGTCTTCATGGCTTGTTGCCTTCTTTGCCGCCATGGCTTTGATTTCTTCGGCGTCAGCTTCGATTTCAACTCGTAATACGTCACTTTCAATCTACGAGGCTTCAGACAAATACAAGTATATCGGCTGCTGGAACGAGACGACTGAGATTCCAGGTGCCGGTGGCGCCCGGGCATTATCTGGCGGCAAAAGTGAGATGCTCATGGGGAACATGACCGTCCCGCTCTGCCTGTCTTACTGTATGAGTGATGGCGACTCTTACAAATACGTTGGTCTTCAGTACTCTCGGTGAGTTTCACTAAACACTTGGTATCCTATGTTCGAGTTCTGACACTAATACTATGATTAGCGAGTGCTGGTGCTCCCACTATATTTCGTCACTCTCGGTAAAGCTCAATGATTCGGCCTGCAACGACCCTTGTGATGGAAACCAGAACGTTGCTTGCGGTGGCGATCTCAAACTTACCGTATATCAGCTTCAGAGCTCGGCAGCTGCTCGGGTTAGTGTCACCAGAGCTGGAGTTGTGCTTGGTGCTCTGATGATGCTATTTGGCAGCTTGCTTCAGAGCTTGACATGATATCTATTTGTTTTTCATTTTTTTTTTTCACGGTATTTACTATGGAAGATAGAGAGTACAAAAGGCACAGATGGGAAAGGAGAGATTTTCGCAAACTTTGGTCTAAGCTTATCTTCTAGGTTCTGGAGTATTTATATTTATTATTTCGTTTTGTTATCCGAGTTTTACAAAGCTCTTGTTCTGTTTGCCGTATACTGACATTGAAGCTTTTATCTATCTATATATGAATTGGCGGCAGCCCGCGTGCTAACGAAACCCTGCGTACAATTTCTTTGACCCTTTTCAACGCCGCGATCCACGCCTGAACTGCAAATTTTACGGCATCTGGCTTTGAAGAAAGGTTCCCAACCTTCCAGTCGAGCCATTTGACTAACCGCACTGCCTTGTCCATGGCCTGTTCTTCATAGATGACTCGACCAATGTAATCTCCAAATACATCGACATCATCTACATGTGGTCCTTCAGTAAAAGTGCCGCTAATCCAGTTGTCGATCATCTCGTGAACCTTGGTTTCACTGGTTGTGCCGGACATTTCAAAGACAATTTTGGGTGGATGTGGCGGGAATGTGACTGTCGGGCTTGGCTCTTGGGGCTGTATATCTGAGACACTAACGTCTGGGGATACAGATGCTTCCGGGGAACCGGTTGTCATAGCCAGTCGAGGTGCAATATCGCCAGCATTCCGCCACAACACCTGCTGTTGCTCCTGTTCCGCTGAAACTTCCTGCTGAACAATTTCTGGAAGCTTTGCCAGAACATTGGCATCAATCTCAAGTTCATCTGTCTCAGGAACCATGTGTTCTGTCCGCGGTCGACTCAGACTAACGGTAGTCGCCCTGGAAGCTACCGGATCAAATGGTGTCATTTGGCCTGCAGGGGAGAAGGTGGTTTGGAGGAGACCTCGTTCGGCATCCCGGAGACGTTCACGGGCTTTTGCGCGGTTCTGTCGGCGAGTGGGTGTAGTTGCGGACGGCTGAATACGGTTTCGGTGGGGGGATGTCTGGAGGGCTGCAGAGGGCTGGATGGGGGATAGCGGACGACGATAGGCAGTATGGATTTCGGCTTTCATGTCATCGGGAAGAGCGGCGAAGACTTCGGGGTCGATTTGGGACTGTAGAAGCTGGGCGTCGATGGGAGTGGGAATTGGGGTGGCAAAGGATGAACCAGAGTGAGAGGGAGAGTGCAAGAGTGGCTGTAAAGTTCCATGAGTGAGGAGACGGGTGCGGATATTGAAGGGGAGTTCGGCAATGACGGAGGGGTCGGCATTGCGGGGGAGCATGAATTGAGTGCCCGAGATATTGAGGGGTGTCACAGCTTTATCATCTTGTTGACGGGCATGAGCAAGGGCAAAGGCAGGGCGACTGAAGCGGCTCTTTTTGGGTGGGAGAGGATCGTCGGCGATGGGGTCATCATGGAGGTCTTGATCCGTAGAGACTTTGGGGTTTACCGGGAAGTCGTCTTCGATGGGGTCAAACTTTTGTTTGTTGGAGAAGTCAGAGGAGAAATCGAGGGTTTTCTGGCTGCCGAGGGGAGCGGCAGGATTGTATTTGATGGGCTCGAGTTTGGTGAGTTGGAGGCCGATGCCGCGGATGTCGCCGGGGCTAAAGTTGAAGGCGCGGATTATAGCGATGGCTTCTTTACCAATGATGTCGGCGGTGTTGGTTGCTACGCGGAAGATGGCTGACTTGTTGAAAGTATCGCAGATTCCATGGCCCAGATGTTTCACTGGTTCGAGCGGCGCATTCGGAGACCGACGCATGATCTTTACTGTCAGATTCGTACCCTTGACCTGCTCATTCAACAATCGCCGTTCCAATTCCTTACAGAGATCCATCGCAAACTTCTCGGCTTGTTCCTGGTTAATGAAGCGAATGCCCCAACTAATCTCTGCTGACACTGATTTACGCGGCGGTTGCATGCCGACTTCACTCCGATCGATTCCCCGAGCATATTCCCACAGCCGTTCGCCCGTCTTTGGTCCCAGCAAGCCAGACAATCGCTCTTTTGATAGATTCTGAAGGTCACTGACAAGCGTGACGCCTACATCGGCTAATTTCCCGGCAATACTCCCAGCAACACCAGGTAAACTGCGCACTTCCAAAAGGTTAAGAAACTCGGGGATCTCAGACGGACGAAGGAGATATTGACCTGCAGGTTTTGCGCGTCGAAGGGCGAGTTTGGCAAGGAGGATGTTGGGTGCTATACCGACGGAGACGTGACAATCTGTTTGCTCCTTGATTTTCATACGGAGATTATGCGCAAGGGTTTCAACGGCGGCCTGTTCGTCGGATTCTCCGGGGCCGATGCCGGTAGTGGAGGCGGTGTTATAAATTAACTGCGTAGCGTCTACGAGGACTTCATCGACACTGACGCTTTGTACTATGCCGCCGGTGGCGATTACTGCGGTGTAGAATTGCTCCGAGGCGACTTCGTAGGCGGGGAAGTTGTAGGGAAGGACGGTCAGGTCGGAGCAGAGTTCCAGGGCGGTCTTCATCCACATGCCGTTTCTGACACCAAAGGTACGGGCTGGGTAGTTACAGCTGGCGATTTCGGAGGAGGTGCTTGCAGAATGGGCGACAACAACGGGCTTGTGAAGGAGATGAGGGTGGGATTTTAGGGAGACGGCGCAGAAGAAGCTATCAAAGTCTACGTGGAGGATGTAGCGGCGGGATCCGGGGGGGAAATGACGTTTTGGAGGGCCACTGCCGGGGTCAGAAGAAGAAGAAGAAGAAGAAAAAGAAGAGGCTAGACGTTGGAGTTTAGCTTTGAGGTCGGCTTTCCAGGTGGAAAGGTGGTGGAGACGGCTTTCGGAATAGAATTGACGGAGGAAATCGGGGTTGGCAGAAGAGGATTTGAAGTAGCGGGGGTCACTCAGGAGCCAGGCGTTGTATTGTTCAGGAGTGGGATTTGGTGGAAGAGGGACGCGGGGGCGAGGTGGGGAGATGGGACCGAAGGGTTTGGAGGGGGTGGCTGGAGACGGGGCTGAGATTGGGGCGACCGGAACAGACGGAAGTGGGGGGTTTGTAGGTGTGATGGGGCGGCGGGGTGTTTGGGAGGCTTGTAGTTTTGTTTCTTCGTCGTCGATAATGTCGTCTGGTATTGAAAAGCTTGAGAATCCTTGGTCAAGTGTAGACTCTGTTCGAGGAACCTTGGTCCTTGGATGGTCATCGGGATCCTCAACGGGATCGAAATTTGGGCCTCTTTTGAAGGAGACCGGCTTTTGAAACTGCGGAACTGTCGGGGAAAACGCCGGCTGTTTTTGAAACTGACTCCCGTGATACCCTTTTGATGACATCTCTTTGTAGACATTCCCGGTCTCCTTGTTCACCTGCAATGATAGCAAGGCCTTGCCATCTGCGGCATCCCCGGTAGACCCTAAAGCCAAGGTCCTCTGGCGGGCTCCCTCGGAGATTACTCTGTAGTTTGTCCAAGAGAGGAGTTTGCCGGCGGCGATGGAGTCGAGGACCCAGGAGGGGTTGACGACGCGGTAGCGAGATAATTCGCGTTGTTTCTTGGGAGTGAGGGCGGAGGCGATGATGTGGGTAGCCATGGTTTTGCCGTCAAGATATTGGAGGAAGCCGGCGCCGTGTTGGACAAGTTGTTGGTGGAGGCTGACGAAGAAGGTTGTTAATGTCTAGTGTCAGTGTGTTCATGAGATTAGTGAACTGAGGAACGTACATATGTAATGGCGGCTGAGTATATCCCGATACATGCGCTACAACACCCCGGAATATCTGCGGCTTCTCCGAGGCGGAAGCTCGGATTTGGGCATCGCGGTTTTGGAGTTTGATCTTCTTGCGGCGCATGTAGTCGCCGAAGCCGTTGAAAGTGCTGGCGGAGTATTCATCGCCGTCTTCGTTAGTGAAGGTGTGGTTGTCGATGCTTTTGCGCACCTGCGAGGAGCGCTTATCAAGAGGGGCTCCCATGGTGGGGACAGGGACAGGGACGGAGTGGGAGACGGAGCGGAGTGGTTGAGGGTGGTGACGCCGGTGGGTGCGC
>MKGJ01000503.1:0-17206 GCA_002018255.1 Bretziella fagacearum | reverse complement strand
CCCCCCTCCCTCGTTCGTTGCTAACCTCCACCGTCCTTCCCGCCAACCAGTCAATCTTTTTTTTTTCTTTTTCTTCTCTCTTTATTTCACAATGAAGCACGCTGTCATTCTCGCCGTCGCGGCCACTGTTGCCGAGGCCGCCATCTCCAACGGTCACCGCCACCTCCACAAGCGCAATGCCTTGGTCAAGCGCGTCCCCGAGACCATGACCACCTGGGTCGAGGGTCCTACCGAGACCGTCTACGTCTCCAACGGCAAAGTTCTCGATGACGCCGCTGCCGCCGCTGGTATCGCCAACGGTGACTACGTTGTCGTCGGCGAGTCATTGCCCACCTTCACCTCACACTCGTCGAGCAAGGCCACTTCGACCGCCGTTCATTCTTCGACTTCCGCCGCTGGTGTCTTTCTTGAGGCTTACGCTTCTTCGTCTTCGTCGTCTTCGTCTTCGTCGTCCTCGTCGTCGGTGTCATCGAGCTCTGTCGTTCACACCACCAGCTCCGTCTCGTCGAGCTCCGTCGTTGCTTCTTCCACCAAGACTTCGGCGGCTGCTTCTTCTACCAGCACCGGTTCCGGCAATAACGCCGAGCTCGCTGCTTCTCTCACCAGCACCGGTACCGGCATTAACGCCGAGTTCCCTTCGGGCTCCATCAAGTGCTCCGTATTCCCCAGCGACTACGGTGCCATTCCTCTGAAATACCTGAACCTTGACGGCTGGACTGGTATCCAGCATGTTCCCAACTACAAACCTGGTGACACTTCCATCTCGTACATTGAGACCGCTGTCGGCACTGGCTGCACCCCAAACTCCTTTTGCTCGTACGCCTGCCCTCTCGGATACGAAAAGTCCCAGTGGCCCTCGGCTCAGGGTCTTACCGGCCAGTCCGTTGGTGGTGTCTATTGCAACTCTAAAGGCTACCTCGAATTGTCTCGCGATGGATACAAGACTCTGTGCGTTTCTGGCGCTGGTGGTGTCTTCATCCAGAACGACCTGGATGATCCCGTTGCTACCTGCCGCACTGACTACCCCGGTTTAGAGGCCATGACCATCCCCGCCGTGGCCGTTGCTGGTGGCAAGATTGCTCTGACCAACCCCTCTGCTAACACCTCGTACGTCTGGCAGGGTTTGCCGACCACTGCTCAGTACTACGTCAACAAGAAGGGTTATCCTGTTGAAGATGCCTGCGTGTGGAACTCTCCCCTTGACCCTACTGGTGCCGGTAACTGGGCTCCCACTAACCTTGGTGTTGGCAAAGATGCCTCGGGCATCACTTACATCTCCATCTTCCCCAACACTCCCACCTCTTCGGCTATTCTGGATTTCAACATTGAGATTACTGGTGATGTTTCCACTACTTGTAAGCTTGAGAACGGTGTCTACTCTACCTCTAGCTCTGGTTGCACTGTAAGTTTTTTTTCTTTTTTTTCTCTCCTGTATAAACTCTTTTTTTTTTATTTCCAAACATCATCTCTGAACAGCATGCTAACTTTCCCCCCCCTCCCCCTTTTTTTTTTTATAGACCGGCATGAAAGAGGGAGGTACCGCCATCATCCGCTACTACCGCTCTTAAATTGCATGGTTCGCGCACTTCAGTTCCTTTTAAGTGCTTTTAGTCCAAAGGACTTTTTGATTGCTACTGTTGAGGGGGAGGGTGGGGGGCTGTTTGTGATGTTACTGGGCCCATTACAGCGTTCAGTCTGACGTTGTCGGATTCCCCAATTTGGCAATGGCATGTCGATCGCCAGGAACACGCTTGGCAACACAATGGGAAACCCAAATTACAATTACTTTGACACAGCGGTTCCTAGCCGTCATTCGAGTCAAACCCCCCCCCCCCCCACCATACGCTTGCTTCCTTTGTTCGATGGCATGTGCTCTTTTTTTTTTTTATGGTTCAACCTCCCTTTTCATACATTTATGTCACATGGCTCTGAATCTATATCTTTTTTTCTTTTGCACAAACTCTTTTTTTTCTTTTTCTTCCTTTCCTTTTGTCATCCTTCTTTGTTTCAATTTGCGCTGTGGTCGCCTCTGCTTTTGATACCTTTTGGGATGTTGCCTTTTCGTCCTGGATCATATCCTGATCGTATATATACCATTTAGGAATATGAATCTTGATTTTATATGTCTATATATATATATATATACATGTCTTGGGAATGGCTTTCTGAAATGTTAGTCTAATGCAGTTTAGGTGATTATGGTCAATGGTTGAATTCGTGGGGGGAAATCTTACGGGCTGTTGGTCTTCTCTAGCAGTTCTTTATATCTTGTTATACCTTTTTTTTTTCTATCTATATTCTTGTTTGTGTTTGTGTTTGTTATTGTTCCCTTTCCTTTGTTTTTGTTTGATGTGCGATTTCCTTTTGTCCTATATCGAGGGGTTCTAGGCCTTTTTTTTTTTTTGGAGGGGGGGAGGGAGGTGCTTTTGAAGTATTTTGTTTTTCTACTCATAGAAGAGAAAAAAAAAACTGTAAACTCACTTCTTGCTGTCGTCTTGTCCCTATGTCATCGTTCTTTGCTGTTCTGTCTTTGTGTGACTTTGATAGGTTTATCAATCGTGACACAATAGATAAACTTCCTTCCAAGTTTGACAAATTGATGCAGAGAGTTCAGATGACAGGCTGTCAGTGACTTGGTTCCGGCTGATAACGATATGATGCTGTGGATTTTTCTTCTATATAGTATGAATAATCGTGTATCCCTAATATATTAATAGTGTATGACATTTAATGCAAATTAACAGATTTCTGTTCTATATTCCCCCACATTGATTTATTGTGATAATTGGTACCAGCTGCGCACGCCCCCTCTCGTTTCTGCAACCATGCATCCAACTTGACGATTTGATTCTCTGGATGGATCATCGTATTTCCATCTGGTTTCCCTCAGGCATAGTCGCATGGCGAACCAGGACGCCCGGAGCTTGCGTACCGACAAGGAGGCATTCAAGATGATCGGCCTGGATCTAAGACCAGGACCCGTTTCCGTACCGGAAAAAAAAAAAAAAAAGAATCCCTTGTTTGTATAAAAAAAAAATTACAGGCTTGGAAGTGAGAGAGAGGGTCTTCCGTAGCTAGCTCTTGCTAACAGACAACAGTGACGATTGTGAAGTTGTTGTAAACCTGGTTGTGACTTTTTCCGTGGACAACTTTGTCAGTGTCTAAGCCAATGAGAGGGCTCTATTGATATTGCCTTTCCTCCACCCCCTTTTCCTAAACAAGGCTAGTCACTATTGATCTTTGAATCCAAGATCCAGAAAAGAAAAAGAAAAAAAAAGCCGAAGCTCAGTTGTCATGTTCCCAGCTACTTAGGACGCCTGGCCGATTCCGGCTATAGGTTGGGGTTTAGTTCAGAGACTGCGGCAAAAATGATACCATTCATTCCTTCCTTTGCTGCAAACCCAAGTAAAAGAGGCCGCATGAAAATTTTCGGAGCAAATATAGCAAGAAAACATCAACGCTACAATAGTGAAGAGATGACGACATGTTTGTTTCATATGGTCGATGGCGCCTGTCACAAGGTCGTGATACCTACGCATTGTTGTGTCTCGTTGGAACAGAAATCTACAGACACTACATTTAATCCAAAACCCAAGACGATCTCGAGATACACAATAAAGCTAAAGTCGTCATGATGATTCCTCCCGGCGCAAAATCAGAGGTTTGTTTCCTGTCTTGCCCGATCGCATAGGCCTTCCGCGCATTACCCCACCAAAAGCGTAATTACCTGACACTGGAATTTTCAACCCCACCTTTAGCAAGTGCCAATCAATTCCTCTGTGAAGTTAAATAGCAACTACCTCTTTTTTTTTTTTTTCCCTGAATGAGCTTCTATTAAGTGGTAATTGGTTGGATTTGACATGACTGATGAGCAACTACCGTATTTGTACTTTAATGTGAATATATATTTATATATTCGCGGGGGAAATATCTCGTTTGGGGGGTTTTTTTTTTCCTTTCTTTTTGTAACTCCGACTGTGATCTTTTTCTTTTTTTTACTTTGGCAGTTCTTCTCTTTACCAAAACCAAAAACTCCATTCACATAATCATCAAAATGGCTGACACTCGCCCTATTGCCATTGTGTCGGTTTACGACAAGACTGGGCTGTTGGATCTTGCCAAGGGCCTGGCTGCCAACAACGTCCGCATTCTTGCTTCCGGTGGTACTGCCAAGATGGTCCGCGATGCTGGCATCGCTGTTGAGTAAGAGACTTTGATATTACCTTGGGGAACTTGTTCGATATTGCTTGAAGCCAGCAAGCGCTAACTAGTGTTCTCTTTCTTTCTCTCTCTTTCTCCGAATAGGGATGTTTCCGCCATCACCAAGGCTCCCGAAATGCTCGGCGGCCGCGTCAAGACCCTTCACCCCGCTGTCCACGGCGGTATCCTCGCCCGTAACATTCCCTCCGACGAAAAGGACCTTGCCGAACACAACATCAACAAAGTTGACTACGTCGTCTGCAACCTGTACCCCTTTGTCGAGACCATAAACAAGCCCGATGTGACCATTGCCCAGGCTGTCGAGGAAGTTGACATTGGTGGTGTCACACTTTTGCGCGCCGCCGCCAAGAACCATGGCCGCGTCACCATCCTCAGCGACCCCAAGGACTATACCAGCTTCCTGTCCGAGCTCGCTTCCTCGGGCTCTATCTCGCAAGAGTCTCGCAATCGCTACGCCCTCAAGGCCTTTGAGTCGACAGCCGAATACGACACTGCCATCTCTGGCTACTTCCGCCAGCAGTACGCCGGTGACGTCAATCACAAGACTCTCCGCTACGGTGCCAACCCCCACCAGAAGCCCGCCTCTGCCTTTGTCAAGGGCGGTGCCATCCCATTCAAGGTTCTGAGCGGCTCTCCGGGTTACATCAATCTGCTTGACGCACTGAACGCTTGGCCTTTGGTAAAGGAGCTGAAGAAGTCTCTTGGCAAGCCCGCCGCTGCCAGCTTCAAGCACGTCTCGCCCGCTGGTGCCGCCATTGGTCTGCCTCTGACCGCAGAGGAGAAGAAGGTCTACTTTGTCAATGACATTGAGGGTATTGACGAGTCTCCCCTGGCTCAAGCCTATGCCCGCGCCCGTGGTGCTGACCGTATGAGCTCTTTTGGCGATATGATTGCCCTGTCCGATGTCGTTGATGTTCCCACCGCCAAGATCATCTCCAAGGAGGTTTCTGACGGTGTCATTGCCCCCGGCTACGAGCCCGCTGCTCTTGGGCTGCTCCAGAAGAAGAAGGCCGGTCGTTACCTCGTCCTCCAGATTGATCCCGAGTTTGAGCCTGCTTCGGAAGAGACCCGCACTGTCTATGGCATCAACCTGACCCAGGGTCGCAACAATGTCGTCATCTCCCCCGCCACCTTTGACAAGGTTATTGTCCCTAAGACGGGCGCCAAGTTGCCCGAGGAGGCTCTCCGTGACCTGACTATTGCTACCATTGCCATCAAGTACACTCAGTCCAACTCGGTCTGCTATGCCGCTCGCGGTCAGGTCGTTGGTCTTGGTGCTGGTCAGCAGTCCCGCATCCACTGCACTCGTCTTGCCGGTGACAAGGCCGACAACTGGTGGCTCCGCTTCCACCCCCGTGTTCTGGGTATCAAGTGGAAGAAGGGCACCAAGCGCCCTGATAAGTCCAACGCCATTGACCTGCTGGTTAGTGGTGAGCTGCCTACTGAGGGACCGGAGCGTGCTTCGTTTGAGGGTGTCTTTGAGGAGGTTCCTGCAGCCTTTACCGAGGCGGAGCGCAAGGAGTGGCTTAGCAAGCTGACTGACGTTGTTGTTGCTTCGGATGCTTTCTTCCCCTTCACTGACAACGTGTATCGTGCGGCGAGAACTGGTGCCAAGTATATTGCGGCTCCCACTGGCTCTCAGAATGATGAGTTGGTGTTTGCCACTGCTGAGGCGTTGGGTATTACTTTTGTGCACCAGCCTACTCGTCTGTTCCACCACTAAGTGGACAGAATGACCAAGCAAAAAAAAAAAAAATAAAGGTTGGGATTTGTTTTGGGATGGGATAGTTTTTTTTTTTTTTTTTTTTTAGAGGAAGCGGGCTCTTTTTTTTAAATTTTTTTTTTTTTTCCTTTGGGAAATTGTATCTGTAATGTCAAATATATATTCAACACAACAAACATATCGAGTTTTGATCAAGAAGAAAATAAGGGAAGCGGAGGACGCCGTGGAGAGAGGGTTTTACGGCGGGTACCGAGTTTAGTGTGCTTCGACTAAGACGGAGAGAGACGATGTAACGCCGGGTGAAGGCGACGGCGACGGCGAGAAGAAGAAGAGAGACGATGAAATGAAGAATGAAGTTCTTGTTACAATGTTGAAGATGGGAGTTGGATTGACATATGGGTTATATAACCCTAACAACCAACATATCTCAGAGACATATCTCCTGTCTCAAAGTTTAGCTGCCAGTAATCAAGTATCATTATGATAAATATAACCATTTTAGGAATTTAATATCTTGAATATACCATTAACACTATTTCTTATCTAGTAGCCTCAAGATGTTCAACCCTATTTCCTTCTTTATTTAATCTTCAAGAATTATTTCCATGCTTTGTCATTATAAATCATCATCTCTAAAAAAAAACGGGATTTTTTTCTTTTTTCCTTTTCTCCTCGTGCCATTCTTGCAGCAGCTGAAAAGGCTTAAAATCACCATATAGAAACCCCCTTCTCAAATTCACATATCAAACTGGTTGAACCTACCACCTGAATTATTATCGACTGTTGTTAAAGTCTCTCCATTCTCAATCATCTAGTCGTCACCAAGTCCTCCTAGTCCTAGTCATCATGCAGCGCGTTGGGTCCCTTGAGACTTTCGCCTTCACCCCCGGTGATCGCCTCACAGCATCACAACAATCATCCCGCCGTGGCTCTTTTGCCTCTGGTCGTTCCCGCAAGCTAAGCTTCAACCCTATGCCCGAGGGATGGGAGCCCGTTCTTCTCAGCAAACAAGATAATATCCAAGCCGTCGGAGCCTTTGAAGTCCCCAAATGGAAGCGCATCCGTAAGTCTTTTTTCTCTTTTTTTTTCTTTTGCCCTTACCTAACCTCATGACCATGGTCACGTGACTTACTTTTTTTTTCCTCTTCAAAAAGTTCAAATATTCGCCACTGTCTGCTACTGCCTCGTTGCTGCTGGCATTGTATTTGGCTATGCTGCTCTCAAGCCCGTATTGAAAAAGGAGGGTGCCTACCGTGAGCAATGCTCAGCGGACCCCGATGCTTCTCCGGATGAGGTCAACATTTGTGTGGAGATCCACTTGAACCTCATGTTTACTGTTGCCGCCGTGAGCACCAACGTCGCTGCACTTCCTCTCGGGGCGCTTCTTGATTCCTATGGCCCGCGCATTTGCGGCATCACTGGTGCTTTCTTCCTTGCCATCGGCTCTTTGGTTCTGGCGTGTGCCGATTCGGTGCCGTTTGATGGATACCTTTTCGGTTACATGTTCCTGGCGCTTGGCGGCCCATTTACCTATATTTCCGCATTCCAACTCAGCAATGCCTTCCCCCGCAACTCCGGTCTCATCCTCGCTCTACTGACGGGTGCCTTTGACGCTTCGTCTGCCTTATTCCTTGGTTACCGCGTCCTATACGAACGCAGCAACGGCGAGTTTGGCCACAAAAAGTTCTTCACCTACTACCTCTTCGTCCCCGTTACTATTGTCATGCTCCAGCTTTTCCTTTTGCCCAAGCAGAGCTACAAGACAGTTGGCGAACTCGTTGAAGTTGCCGAGGAAGCCGAGGCTGAGAATACCCGGGTTGCCGACCAGCTGGCCTCTGCCGTCTTTGACGATCAGGTTGACGAGCACACTGCGCTTTTGCGGGATGAACAGCGAGTACGCCGGGAGAGTGTCGTCGCGGATATCGAGGAGTTGCTGGGTGATCCCAAGGCTGGTCGGCAGGCCAAGCGTGAGGAGAAGAAGAATGAGGTGTCTGGACTTTGGGGTGTCATGCATAACAACACAGCTCTGGAGCAGTTGCGTTCTCCATGGTTTATTCTTATCTGCGCCTTTACTGTCATCCAGATGACGCGCATCAACTATTTTGTGGCTACCATCCGTCCGCAGTACGAGGCCATCTTTGGCAACCACGAGAAAGCTGTCGCTATCAATGAATTCTTTGATATTGCCCTCCCCCTAGGTGGTCTCATCTCCATCCCCTTCATCGGCGTCTTCCTCGATAACACCTCCACCGTCGTCGTCTTGACTACCCTCGTCAGCATTGCGACTGCCATCGGCATCCT
Organism: Bretziella fagacearum; assembly: GCA_002018255.1. NCBI lineage: Eukaryota > Fungi > Ascomycota > Sordariomycetes > Microascales > Ceratocystidaceae > Bretziella > Bretziella fagacearum. The sequence continues at coordinate 8,961 of MKGJ01000503.1, read as the reverse complement.
TGGCATGCTCTCCTCCGTCCCCGCCGCCTACCTCGGCATCTGCCTCTTTGTCCTCTACCGTCCCTTTTACTACACTGCTGTCAGTGACTACGCTGCCAAAGTCTTTGGCTTCCGGACCTTTGGCACTGTGTACGGGACCATCATTTGCTTGGCTGGCTTGTTCAACTTTAGCGAGTCCGGCCTGGATTATCTCTTTCATGTTAGGTTTAACGGGAACCCGATTCCGGTGAATTTAATGCTGGTGTCGATTGGGGCACTGCTAGGCTTTGCCTTGATTGCATATGTTGGCGTAAGTGTTCGTAGAATCAAGCGGAAGTTGTTGGAAGTCGAGGTGAATGCTGCCATCTATCGGAGCGGCAGTGGATCGTCGGCGAACTGACCAACTCTATGATGAGACCACGTGATTATGGATCCTGATGTACTCATGTCTTGTCCGTGTACCATGCCGTGCCGTGCCGTGTTGTGCAGAGCCGAATCGTGACTTTCGAATGTTGTGCTTGTTTGAAAAAGGAAAAAAAAAAAAAAAGTCATAACGAAGAACCAAAAAGCAGAATGTTGGGGTTTTCCTGGTAAGCATATCTATGTTGAGGTCAGAAAAAAAGTGACAATGTAGCTACTACTTTGCTTGAATATAAAAGGAACCATTTTGAATCCAATAAAGTTCACAAGATTGCAAGTCTTTTTTCTTTCATCACGCCCCATCCTTTAGACTAGCTCCATCGGCGTCCCGACAGACCGCTCCTTGCGCTGCCGAATCCGATCATCCTTTTCCGCTCCCTCTTCCGACATCATCGCCTCCACATCCGCCCGCATCGCCTCCGTCCCCCTCGGGATCTCCTGCATCTGCACACTCGGCGCCGCATTGACAAACCGTAGCTGTTCAGTCACGTGGGCTATGATTTCGTTGATCTTCTTTGGTGTGTTCTTGTTAGGGCGAGGATCGCCGAGAATCTCTTGGATGGTCGGGAACAGAGACTCTTGGCGGAACTCATTGCGCCATGGCGTGTGAGTGGGAATGATGGGGTTCTCTTTGACGGCTTGGTTGTAGCCAATGGCCACAGATGTCTCGTAGGCCCACGCGCGCGCCACGTTGCGTGGTGTGTAGCCACCACCGCCAAACATGATAAAGGGGATATTGAGTGACTTGACGTACTCGGCACAGGCACCGTGGCCTTGCACTTGCAGGTTGAATCTACCAAGACGGTCACCGGCTAGGGAGTCGGCACCACACTGCAAGGCAATGGCACTGGGACTGAACTTCTTGACAATGGTGCCAATGACAGTCTGGAATAGTTGCTTGTACTGTTCATCGGTGATGCCATCTGAAAGTGGAACATTGACGGCGTGGTGAGACCCGGGATTGTGTTCACTACGCGGTCCGTTGTCATCGAGGGCACCAGTACCGGGGAAAAAGTTGTTGGGATCCCACTTGTGGAAGGAACACGTCATGACTCGATCGCTGCTCCAGAAAGCCTCTTCTACACCGTCACCATGGTGAACGTCAATGTCAATGTAGAGAACGCGCGGGTAGTACCGCAGTAGTTGCAGGATGGCGAGCACAATGTCGTTGATGTAGCAAAAACCAGAGGCTTCATTCTTCTTGGCATGATGCAGACCGCCACCCCACGCAATGGCAATGTCACTTTGGCCGTTGCAGATCTTACGAGCGGCGTCGAGGGAGCCACCCGCGGACATGGATGCATAGTCGTAGAGACCCTCAAAGATTGGGCAATCACTACCGCCCAAACTGTACTTGATGTCTTCATGATCGTTGTAATCCCGCGGTGTAGGCTCCGACTGGACGGTACCGAGGAAGTCTAGGTACTCTGATGAGTGGAACTCGTTTAGTTCTTCGTAGGTGGCGGCCCGTGAGAGGTAGTTGTTCATGGCAAACATCATACCATATGACGAAATCAAACTCTTGGATAATGTTAAACGCCAGGGCTTCATGGGATGCGTTTGACCAAAGTGATGCTTTTCCATCTCCGGGTTACAGTGGAATGAGACCTGGCGTCCTCGCGGCTTCTCGATACCCAGCTCCAACGCCTGCTTTTCACATTGCGCGTAGTAGTTCTCATACGCCTCCGTGCCATGCTGTTCTAATGGGATAGCCTTTTCGTCTATTATGGAGTAATCATCGCCTGTGTCAAAGATGTGAGGGAGATAGTTGGGCTTGGGGGTTCTAAACTTGAACTCAAAAGGCGGGGGGTCGGCTACGGCATTGCAAGACTCAGATGCCGCCGCCGAAGACTCAGGCGGAGGGTCCATGGTGATATTCTGATTGATCAAGACCGTGGGGTTCCTATGCGGGGGTTTGACAAGGGCGTAGTGAGTTTCGACTCTGGGGTTAGACGGACAGATGATGATTGAGTGACAACAATGATGGGTGCCCAGTAATGATTGCTTGATCTCTCGCTGCAGCTAGTTCGGGGTGAATAGCAGTGGTAACAAAAAAGGTAGTGTGAGGAGATTGAAGAACAAGCATGTACTACTTATGATGATAAATGAGTGCATGGAGAAGAAGATGAAAATAACGAAGATGAAAATTAGGGTATCAAAACGTAGAAAGAAAGTGCAATATGAGAGCTCAGTAAGTATTTGTGTTGAAAGATGGGAAATCGTGACTGTCCAAGCTGAATTCATTGTCAATTGGTAATATGTTGTAGCTGACAACTGACAACTGACAACTGCCAACTCAAGATCTGTCAGCTGCTGTCGGTGCTAGACCGTTTTAATCCAATCTAAGGAACAAGGCTGCGCAGAGGAAGAAGAGGACTGGCACAAGCAAAACTATAGTGAGCCATAGGGAAAGTCCCCAGCCTCATCAGCGCCTGCAAATAGAGAAGGGTTACAAAAAAAAGGTCATGAGGAACGGCAAGAAGGTGCGAAAAAGTTACAACTAAAAAGTCTCTGGTAATTACTACAAAAGTACAAAAGGGTGAGCACGTGACTAATCAGTTCCCGTCGATTGAAATTTTTTTTCATTTTTTTTTTCAAAAATTAATCGTCTTTCTTCATCTTATTCTTCTACCATCTCCAAGAATTCAATCGATGAACGACGACGTCAAGAGACAATCATCGTCACTTATCAACGACATATTGATTGATGACCATCGCACCTTATCGCGCGCAGACGTCTTTGAAATCCATCTCAATACTACTACTACGCCTTACCAGCGCTATCTTTGATCCATTCTACTTCTCGGTATCTATTTTTTTACTTCACAATACCGATCACAACAGAGTCCCCCATTCTTAACTTCACCAACATTATTTCATCCTCATTTTCTTCTCATCTTATATCTCACATCAATCTGCCCATTCTATTGCAGCATCAGACTTGGATACCTTGGATACTGGCTCGTACTTAACCGGCCACTCATTCTCCAGTTTTATTTTCCCTTTTTCTTGGATCTCTGCATGAATACAGCGGATCCCCCCTCCCCTTCCCTGGCTTCCCACTCGACCTTGATAACTTGCTTATTTGTTGGACTTTGCTTTGTGTGTCAAAGAGAGGAACCACAATACGACGAAATCAAAACCAGCCCGCCTAAAGACAGTGTCAAACAGTGAACAGCTTTCAGTTGACTCGCAACAAGAGAAGCAAAAATAGCCCAGCGTCCATCTTGTTGTTACGCTCGAGCTATATTCCCGTGAGAGAGGTGAGCCCACCTGTGGTTTTCCATTGACTTCTGCGCCTTTTCCTTGCTTTTTTTTTTTTTTTTCTTTACTGCTTTGAATTTATTCTTGAATGTTGATCAACTTCTCCCTTGTTTTCTCCCAATATTTCTTTTCTTTTCTTCTTGTTTGATGTTCCGTCTGTTTTACAACACATTTGAAAAGGCATATAATATATATATATATGCAAGCACACAGCCGAGTTTTCAAACTCAATTCCACTCCTTTGATTGCTTGTTTTCAAGCTGGTACTTGTTTTACAAGATTCGGGGTTACATCAACCGGCATTTCCATCTAATATCTGTATACATACACATACATCAGTCGCATGGTATAAGACGATAGATAGTGCTGGAACAACAGCTAGGGAAGACCTTGGTGTCAGAATCTATCACAAACACCTACTGCTGCATCAACTTTACTTACAGGACCCTCTTGTGGACTTGTTCTCCAAGAGAAAGAAAGAGGGTAGCCAGCACAGTCAGGCTTGACCAAACCAAGACATTGATGGGATCGAGGCTTGCTTAATGTTGCATGACTCGCTACATATTGCCATAGCTAAACCCACCAGGAAGAATATCTTTGGAGACGGATCAAGAGCCCACCTGCACTCATACATCGCTGTCGATCCTGCTGTGGACTTCTGTCATTTTCTCTTATAACCCGTTGTCTGTCTATACTTTTTGACTTGTCCTTCTTGTCTTTTTTCTTGCTTTCTCTGTCTCTGATCCACGGTCTAGCCTCTACTGTACACATACTGGCTGTAACACATCTTTTTTTTTTTTTTCCTTCTTCATTCCTACTCAACCAGTTGCTGTGTTCTTCTTACCACCTATACCTTCCACCTCGTCTTTTTTTTATTTTTTTATTTTTTTTATATATATATATCTGCATCTGTTTTCTTTATGTTTCTCTCGTGCACAACCTGTCAAGTTAACAACCATGCCTAGAGACGACCTCTCCATCGACTTCGTCAAGAAGATGCCGCAAACCGAGCCTATGGATCCCGCCGTCATCCTAGACGACTGGTTCAACCGTGTGCAGAACCTTCCCGAGGAAGTACGCTTCATCCAAGATGAAATCAGAGACAAGGACCGCAGCTACGCCGAATGCTTACGCATAGCCGAAGATCGGGACGCTAAGATTCAAAAGTGGTATAAGAACAACGGCAGTCATATTCCGAATCCTAAGGAGGACGGTTTAAAGTCGCAGGTTCGGGAAAATTACCAAAAGGCCGAGAAAATTGCCGCTGAAAAGAGTGCTTTGACACTACGGTTACAGACTATCATGGACAAGCATCTACGCTCTCTAGATGTTCAACTAAAGCTACTCTACGACCGTGCAGAACCCGGTTTTCTGGAACCTGACGAGGTTCCCTCTCTTTTACGGCAGAGCCCTGCCAACAAGGCCGCTTCTTTGATTCCGACAAGGAACCCTAACAACCTGTCAGTCTCCACTGCAATTCCACTATCTGCCGGGGCCAGCAACGGTACTCCTCATACACCCACAACTGCCCGGACGGCCGCCACTCAAGCCCGCGTTCAAGCCGCAAACCAGCATGCCGCCTCTGCCCCTGTTAGTCCCGCCGCCAGCATCATGCTCAACCGCAACCAACGCGAATCCTCTGCCGGCGCCCCCAACAAACGCCCCCGCCTCAGCACCGGCGTCTCCGCCACCGTCGCCCCCTCCAGCTCCCTCGCCCGCCACTCCTCCCTCGGCCCTGGTACCCCCAAATCCACCCAGAACCTAACCCCACCCGGTGCCCCCAATAGTGCCGTACGTGCCGGCAGCGCCGGCCCCCGCTCTGGCGTCGTCAAAGCCTCAGGCACCACCTCTGCCTCCATTCGCAAATCCGGGACCCCTAGCAGCGGCGCCGGCCGTAAGAAGGTCAGCGGCACACCCGGGAATCCCAAGTCTTTGCTCTCACGAGTCCGCAAGAGTACCAAGACATCTCCTGCATCTGTTGGCGGTGATAGCGAGCTCTCCGACGCCGGTAGTGGTAGTGACATGTCGGAAGCCGAAGGTGGAGTTGTGGCGGGGGGCGTCACGGGGGGAGTAGGTGTTACGAATACGGGTACTGGCAGTGGTGCGAATTCCGGAAAGACAGGCACCGGGACACCAGTGGAAGGGGTGGTTGTCGCACCAGCGGCTTCAGTGGCTGCTAGTACAGGACCGAGTAATGGTGGTGGTGGTGGAGTATCGGCGCATTTACCGGGAGTTGGTGCGGATTTGGATGAGGATGAGGAGATGGGGGATGCGGATTATGATGAAGCGGGTGATAACAAAAAGTACTGTCTGTGTCAAAAAGTTAGCTTCGGAGACATGGTTGCGTGTGATAATGATGATTGTCCGTATGAGTGGTTCCATTGGTCGTGTGTGGGATTGGAGAGTGAGCCGAATGGGAAGTGGTATTGTCCGGTTTGTGAGGCGAAGAGGAAGAAGTGAGGGAGTATGGAAAAAAGGGAAACATTTTACACAGATGAGTAGTATAATTGGTCTTTTTTTTTCATATTTCTAGATGATGACTTTAGGCATCGCTGAAGCTATTGGCCATCAGGGTTTGAGAAGCTAGTAGGTGGTTTGCTTACTAAGCCAAGGATCTCAACCTTTGCAATATCACAGACATTTACACATTATATTTAAAGTTGGCATATATAAGTCTATAATTCTTTTTATTTTATTGAATGTCGACTCAACTACCAAACCTTGCCATCCAAATCTCTCAAGGCCGAAACTAGGAGGCAAGATAACTAGTAAAAGCAAGAAAAACCAAATAAATAAAAAAGAGAAAAGTTGAGGGACTCGAGAGGGTACATAACTTTAAACCTCAATACAGAGTGTCAAGATTAACAAGAGTGTATGGACGTAGAAAAAGATGAGATCAAGTTTTCCTGGAGACTTTCATAAAAGCGGGCGTGAAGGAAGGAAATAAATGATATGTAGAGATGGAGATATAAGTAAGGGTGTCGCGTAGAATAATGAAAGAAGAAAAAGAAAAAAAAAGAAAAAAAACAAAGGCCAATAGAGCTACAAACAATCAACAACAAAATAATTAAAGAGTCAAAACTCGCTTCATTTTTCCGTCTTGCAAAAAAAAAATTATATAAAAAAAAACACAAACAAAATTACTGTCTAGTGCTCCAGAAGACGCAGCGAACCCTGAACGACAACATTCTCCAGGATAGAACCAGGGGGAATGTCAATGGTGCTACCCTCGGTAGCCACGATAATGACAGTGCCCTTCAGCGTCACACCACGGTTGATGTTGACAGCACCGGTAATGGTGAGGTGGTCAAGCTCAATGAGCTTGGGGATAGAGGGGATGCGCTTCTGGAAGTCCGAGACCTTCTTGAAGTCACCACCCAGCTTAATGAGGGGGGCGTCACCGAAGCGGTTGGGGCTCATTTGCAGCTGGCCGTGCTTGACAGTGTACAGATCCGACTTGACGAGCATCAGGTCAGAGCAGGTCTTGACGGGAAGGAAACGGCGACGGGGAACATTGACACCGTGGGCGTTGCGGAAGTGACGGATGGCAGCACCAACGGCAGTCTCGAGCTGCAAAACGGAAATGTCACTCTCACCCTTGGAATCACCAGGGATGGTCTTGCCGTTGGGGATGATCTCCATCTCCAGCTCGTCGTTCTCAACAACGCGCTTGATGGCTTTGAGGTTCAGCCAGATGTTGTTGGTGTTGAAGTACTTGAACTTCTTGATGGACTTGAACTCGTTGACATGCTCCTTGGGAACCTGGGCAATCTCGAGCAGGCGGACAGAGCCCTCGTAGTCAATAATGGTACCACCCTTGACATCGGCCTTGGTCTTGTTGGTCAACTCCATAATGTACTCAGACTCGGTCTCAACCATGTGCTGCAGGATGCGCAAATCAACGACGGCACCTAGGTTATCGGCGTTGGACAGGAAGAGAATCTCAATGCCGCGTTCAAGCAGCTGGTCGAGAATCTTGGAGTTGTACAGCGACTCGAAAACGTCACCATGGCCAGGGGGGTACCACTCAGTAATGGCCGAGTCAAGCTTCTTGGGGACAGGCAACAGCGAGTCCTTGAGAATACGGGGGTAGCGAGACTGGTTAAAGGTAAGAATCTCTAGGTTGTGGCCATCGTACTTCTTGATGATGGAAGCGGTGTCCTCATCGGTGTTGAAAGAGTTCATCAGGACCAGAGGAACGTTGACGTTGTAGGTCTTGTTGAGGTATTCAATCTGACGGACCGACAGATCCAGGAAGGACATGCCGTCACGGACTTCAATAACGGACTTGGGACCAACGCAACCCATTGAGGTACCGAGACCACCATTGAGCTTGAGGACGGCGAGCTTGCTAAGAAACTGAGTAGCCTCGGCGGTAGCGAGATCATCGTAGTCGACGACCTGGCCCTGAGCAGGGGGGCGAATGCGGTCCCAGTCGCTAAGAGAACAAAGGTTAGCAGGTCAAGATGATATATTTACGTAGGGATCTGATTAAGAGAAAACATACACAGCGTTGCCCTTGGCCTTGTCATTCAAGTAGCGACGGAACAGCGCGAAGAAGTTGTCCATCTCAGTCTCGAACATGGCCTTTTGTTCAGAGTCTTCAACAGTCTCCGCCAAATTGGTCAGGGCATTGCGCATCTGGGCGGCGGCAACGTTGGTCGAGGTGTTCTCGAAAGCCTGATTGGCAGGAAGAGCTTTTGTTAGTGATTGTGATTTATGTGATGCCGACATTATAAATGAAGTATATCAGATGTGATGGTTTGTGTGTGTGTGTGTGTTGTGATTTCCGGTGTAGAGTAGCAGGGTAAATGATAGCCAATGTTTGCGGTATGATTATCGTGTAATAGAGTGTGTAGAGAGGAGGGTGCATCATGAATAGCGATATTATTTTTATTTTTATTTTTTTTTTACAAGCATCTCTCTCCTTTTGTATAGTCAAGAGGCCCACGGCTGTAAATCATCTCAAGCATTGAAGAACATTGTCGTCGCATCTAGTCACATCATATAGTTTGGCTGGTGCCTTGTGGACGTTTCTAGCTTCATATATGAAGCAACAAGAGTCCAGGTTCCCACAAACGGAAAAAGACCTGAACGACTTCTGTATCACCACCACAGGTTCGGTGAGAGCCTGCTTGGTTCGGTGTCCAAGGACAAACCAAACGAACCCTAGTCAAACTGGATCAATGGGGCCACCTATAAAATACAGGTGCAAGCCAAGTGACTTGACTACAGGCGCTTGACGAATCCAACTAGACACGTGAAGCCATTGTCTTCACCGCCCAGGGGGGGGGGGGG
>MKGJ01000502.1:2218-17437 GCA_002018255.1 Bretziella fagacearum | reverse complement strand
CCCCCCCACCTCCCCCCGATCGATCGACTTTATTACCACACATCTGTCGCCACAATGGTTAAGGAGACCAAGCTCTATGATCTGCTCGGTGTAAGTACCCCCCCCCTCCCCCACGAGTTTTCTCTCTTGTCGACCCGAGATCTTCGCCGTGGGATTGCTAGGTGCAAAGTTGTTGCGAGTGGCCTTGCGGGGAAACGCAGGAACGACGGGCGCTTTGGCGGCGGCGGGTGATGAGAGTGAGCTCTGGCTTTGGCTCTGGCTCTGGCTCTGGCTTTGGCTTTGGCTCTGGCTTTGGCTTTGGCTCTGGCTTTGTCACCTAATTTTTGAGATGAGATTCCATGGACGACACCCCCGCACTATAACGACTTTTGCAACTGCAGACAGACGGCTTTCGACTTGGACGATTAGACATGAGAGGAATCTCAACTGTCCTATATGTCCATACATGTGGTATATATATACTGACTTTTTTTTTTGTCGACAGGTTGCGCCAGACTGCACCGAGGCTCAACTGAAGAAGGCCTACAAGGTCAACGCCCTCAAGTACCACCCTGGTATGTTGTCTTTTTTTCTTGTTTTTTTTTTTTTTTCTTTTTCTTCCAGGCCCTGTTCCGCTTCCAAGACTCCAATCAACTGCTGGAGATATCGGCCATTGGTGAAAACCCTTGGTCTAGCCTGTAGCCTGTCTCGAAATTGATATTACAATTTTTTTTCCCTCCCCCCCTCTCAGCAAAACACACACAAACTAACTTATATTCTCTCTCCCAATTTCCAGACAAGAACGCAAACAACCCGGAGGCTGAAGCCAAGTTCAAGGAGATTTCCGCTGCCTACGAGGTTCTGTCCGACTCCCAGAAGAGAGGCATATACGATCAATACGGAGAACAGGGTTTGGAGGGTGGTGGTGGTGCCGGTGGTGGCATGGCTGCCGAGGATCTGTTTGCCCAGTTCTTTGGCGGCGGCGGCGGCGCCGGTGGCGGCGGCGGCTTCGGTGGCATGTTTGGCGGTGGTGGTGGCATGCCCTCGCGCGGCCCCCCCAAGGCTCGCACTATTCACCATACCCACATGGTTTCTCTCGAGGATGTCTACCGCGGCAAGGTTTCTAAGCTTGCCCTGCAACGGTCCATCATCTGCCCCAAATGCACTGGTATCGGTGGCAAGGAGGGCTCCGTCAAGCGTTGCGAAGGCTGTGATGGCCGTGGTATGAAAACCATGATGCGCCAGATGGGTCCCATGATTCAACGTTTCCAGACTGTCTGCACTGACTGCAACGGCGAGGGCGAGACTGTCCGCGACAAGGATCGCTGCAAGACCTGCAGTGGTAAAAAGACTGTCGTCGACCGCAAGGTCCTGCACGTCCATGTTGATCGTGGTGTCCGCAACGGTACCAAGATTGAGTTCCGCGGTGAGGGCGACCAAGCTCCCGGTATCCAGGCCGGTGATGTCGTTTTCGAGATTGAGCAGAAGCCCCACGCCCGCTTTACGCGCAAGGAGGACGACCTTTTGTACCAGTGCGACATTGACCTGGTCACTGCCCTTGCTGGTGGCACCATCTTTGTCGAGCACCTCGACGAGCGCTGGCTGTCGGTTGAAATCACCCCCGGCGAGGCTATTTCTCCTGGTGCCGTCAAAATGATTCGTGGCCAAGGTATGCCGTCGCCGCGCCACCACGACTTTGGCAACCTGTACATTTCATTCAACGTCAAGTTCCCCGAGAAGGGCTGGACTACTGACGATGCCGCTTTCGAGTGTCTTCGGGCTGTCTTGCCCAGCACCGAGACTGGCCCTACTCCTCCTGCTGACGCCATGACTGAAGAAGCCGATCTGGAGGATGTCGATAACACTGGCAAAGGCTTTGGTGGTTCAGCCATGGACGAGGATGATGAGGAAGATGGCCACCCTGGTGGCGAGCGTGTCCAGTGCGCTCCGCAGTAAATACAAAGAGATGGGGGACGAGGGGGACGAGGGGGACGGGGGGGACGAGGGGGAGGAGAGGCGCTGTTGCGGGAAAAGAGGATTAGTTCTTGAGTGGCTTTTTTTTTTTTCTTCCTTCTTTCTTGGCTTGGACGATGCACGAAACGCCTTTCCTATATTTACTTGGGTTGTTGGAGTTTTTATTTCTTTGTTCTTTGACAGTTTCCTCTTTCTGGTTGTTTTTTTTTTATATTTCTTTTATTTCTTTTTATTTTTATTTTTATATTTTTTATTTGCATGTGAAGCTTGAGAGGGAATGGAGGGAATGGAGATCCTTGATTGTATTGGACCACGATGCTCTTCCTTTTCTTTTTCTTTTTCTTTTTTTTGCAAATGTTTCGACAACATGAGCGGACATGCGGGGGGATAGTTGTGGGAAACGAGGTTGATAAGAAGGAAGGGGGATGAGAAGAGCATTTTCTTTCACTTTTAAAAAAGACGGTGGTGTGTTGGTTGGTGAAAGGAGAGGTTGGGGGGGAGGTGAGAAGCTGCTTACTGTTTGATATTTTTGATATTATTGTTCATGATTTTAGGTCTGGTCAATGTTAGATCTCTTTGGGTTTGGCGTATTGCGTTGACAAAAGTTTTTGTTAATTTCTTTTGAGAAACTTTATATCGTGAGAGTGAGATGACGTCTTGATCAAAATAAGGGAAGTAAGAATCAAATTTGAGTCTTGGTGGAGTACATCTTCGGCCGCCTTTATATATGGCGGCTTGCGAGGACCTGGATGGTTCCTCACATTGTATGATCATTAATACTGTTTTTAATTTTTTTTATAATTTTTTTTACATCATAGTCTTGTTATTCCCCATCGATATCTTACAGATGCTCTACTCTTTGAGACAACTCAATGGCCTCCTCGGCTTCCTGTGCCTCTTTGTCAGCCAAGAAATCCATCACTTTCTTCCGCATACCCTCTACTGTATATAACAATTTCTTCTTCTCTTCCTCCGTAACCTCTGGCACCTGCGCATCCACGGCCGCATCATCAAAAGTACCCTCATTGACACTCCATTGACCGTTCGTCTGTGCCAAAGTCACTAGGCCATGGCCGTCCACAGAGACTACGGGGGCACCATTCACGAGCGCAAGACCAAGAGGAGCACCAGGGAGGGTGATGGGAGTGGCGAATGATGGGGTGTTTGCGGAAATAGGAAGCTGGAAGACTGTGGGGAGGTTTTCGCATATCAAGAAGAATGTTTCGGGAGTTCCAATGATACGAGAGACGGCAATCTTCTCAATGTTGAATTGCGCGCGCGCAATGTCAAGGATATCCACGGTAGTAACCAATTGACTCTTTCGCCAATCCCAAACAAATACCTCCCCATCACCACCGCCAGAAACCAACAACGAGTTATCCTCGCCGCCGACAGCCAATGTGCTCACAAACTCCTTGTGCCCCAGGCAGAACCCTTCAATAACATATGCATGCGGCGGCGCCCTTGACACCCGAATATGCTCATCCCTATCCGCTGTAACAATATGCTCCCTACCCTTCCCATCCTTCACCACCACTACATCCGTCAACATCGATACATGTCCCAATACAAGCCTATGTTCAAATGTCGGCTCCATTGGCGCATCCGCACCCCAGGCGTCAGAAAGCTCCTTTTGGCGCTCAGCCATGTGCCGTTTTTGTGCCTCGAGGGCCCGCAGGTTGCCAGCAGAGTGTACGGTGAGAGGCGTGGCGGCGGGGTGCTCGCGTTTGTGTTTGACGGCAAGGGTGAGGGTGGGGCCGGTAGGGGCGGCCGTGGTGGCGAGGAGGGGGAGGGTGTAGACGTCGCCGAATTTGTCGGCGCTGATGATGGTTTGGGAGTTTTGGGCGAGGGCGATGCCGCAGGGACGTTTGGGCATGACGCTAGAGGTGTTAGTGGGGGAAGATTTATGAGGGGGGAAGAAGGTAGGTTAGGAGACTTACCGTTTGCTGTTTTCGCTGAGGTGGCCGTTGCCGTCGTGGTCGAATACCCATAGTGTCTTGTCATTCCCGGACACCGCAATCACATGTTTTCCATCTTCTGTAACACTTAACAAAGTAACCACTGCCCTCTCTTTCTTCACTACATGCTCCTTCTTTTTCTTTCCCTTTTTCTCCCCCTGCGCCTGCGCCTGCACCTGCGCCGTCTCTACCCCCTCTCCCGCCTTTGCGCCAGCCTCTATGTTACCCTCCGCAGCACCAACTTCCGGCTCTTCAGTCTTTTGCCGCTTAGCTGCAGCATTGAAGGCATCTTCGAGTTCGGAGGCGCTGCGCTTAGCAGCAGTCGACTCATGGAGATCGGAGACGGGAAGTTGGTCCGGATGGGTCCAGTAAGAGAGGACCGAATCGCCGGTGGCGGGGAAGGAGATGATTTGGCCGCCGCGGACGGCGAAGAGGATGTCGTTAGGGGCCGAGTAGGCGAGACAGCTATAAGGAAGCTTGGTCCGTTGTTGGTCCATCATCGTGGGTATATGCGATTGCCTGGAGCTTGGATCGAGAAGGATGATGGCGGACTCCTTGGGCGGGAAGCTCTGGCGACGGGACGGGAGGGCTTGCGCAAGTTGCGAAAAACTTATTAAAGGTTGAATGCGACAGTCAGCAAGAGGATCCACATGGTGGAATGGTTATTGCTATCGTCACACCGAGGGTGGTAGCAGTTGAGGAAAAAAAAAAAAGAGTAGTCAGCAATGGGATGGGCAACGGAAAAGCGGAGACATCCATTTTGAGCGCTAGTTAAATAGCTAAGCCCTAAATCTCTTGCGGCAAACTCACACATTTTAGCCTGTGAAGGATTAGCCGGAAATGAGCCAGCTGTCAGCGAGCCCACAACAAGTCGAATTTGGAAAAAAAAAAAATGATGGCCCGCTTTTTTGGTATTGGGGGGGACGAGGGTCTGGATAATGGGGAAAAAGTCGGGAAATCCATTCTTTTGTTTCTCTTGTTACAAAAACTATCACGACAACCGTTTCTCCAAGTAAACAAAAAAAAAACCCTTTTCTTTCTCCTTTTTCTCGCCCTTAAACATCCTACCTTCAAGGTTCAAAATTAAGAAGCAATGGGGGGCAAGACTGCTAACAAGGCCGGTTACTTCGACAAGCTCAAGGGCTTGCTTGAGGAGTACAAGTCCATCTTCATTGTCTCCGTCGACAATGTCTCGTCGCAGCAGATGCACGAGATCCGTCAGTCCCTCCGTGGTGAGGGTGTTGTTCTGATGGGTAAGAACACCATGGTAAGTTTGATACTTCCCCCGAGGATTATTGCGAGTTGACGTGAGAGTGAGAACCTTTGTGTGTGTGTGTGTGTGTGTGTGTGTGTGTGTGTGAATATGATGCTAACAAACTCTTGCTCTACAGGTTCGCCGTGCTCTTCGTACCTTCCTTACCGACTCCCCCGAGTACGAGCGCCTTCTGCCCTTCGTCAAGGGTAACGTCGGTTTCGTCTTCACCAACTCCGAGCTCAAGGAGATCCGTGACAAGATCCTGGCCAACCGTGTTGCCGCCCCTGCCCGTCCCGGTGCTATTGCCCCCGTTGACGTCTGGATTCCCGCTGGCAACACCGGTATGGAGCCCGGCAAGACCTCTTTCTTCCAGGCCCTGGGTGTCCCCACCAAGATTGCCCGTGGTACTATTGAGATTACTACCGATCTCAAGCTGATTGAGGCCAACAACAAGGTCGGTCCTTCCGAGGCCACCCTGCTGAACATGCTCAACATTTCTCCCTTCACCTACGGTCTGGGTGTCGTGCAGGTCTACGACCAAGGCAACACCTTTGAGGCTTCCGTCCTCGATATCACCGAGGAGCAGCTCCTGAAATCGTTGAACTCAGCCATCACCACCATTGCCACCATCTCCCTGGCTATCTCCTACCCCACCCTGGCCTCGGTCATGCACTCTCTGGTCAACTCGTACAAGAATGTCCTGTCCGTTGCCATTGCCACCGAGTACAGCTGGGAGGGTATCGAGGAGCTCAAGGACCGCATTGCCAACCCCGATGCGTACGCCGCCGCTGCTCCCGCTGCTGGTGCCAGTGCCGCCGCTGCCGAGGATGCTCCTGCCGCCAAGAAGGAGGAGTCCGAGGAGGAGGGTTCGGACGACGACATGGGCTTCGGTCTGTTCGACTAATGTGTTGAAATACTAGATTGCAATGTTGGATGGACTTTTCGTGGCTTGCTGGCTCCGTGGGTTGGGACTTTGGGATACTGAAAAGGATTATGGGGTCATGAATATATGGAGGAGGCGGACTGTGGAATATATGGACTGGGTTGCCTTGGTTGGTAGCTCAATCTTCTTGACGACATGGTAAGTTTATTCCTTTTTTTTTTTTCCTGTTACACATCTCAAATCCCTGTTGTCCACGCGGATGATTATACAACGTAAACATGAGCTTTTTAACCCTGAATCCTCGTGACGATATCTTACTTAACAACTCCCTATGACTCGAGCAACAACACCATTGTTTCATTATTTCATTTTTTGAATTTGCCTGTGTTGAAGAGCAATTGCTAACATTATATTTGCTTGTAAAGATTCTGTACTAGACGCACGAGGTTCCGACCTAAAATGAATGAAAAAAGAATTCCAAAAAAAATAACCTCCCCCTCGCAGTAAAACGTGAAAATCAATATCGTCATGCCAAAACACGTCAAATCTGAATACAATTACAAACTAATCTTACATGGTATCATTATATCACGCAAACCCTAACCCTCAACTATGTATCAACATCATTCCTCTCCAACACCTTCTTCGCCGTCTCAATAGCCAACTCCGGCAATCCCGCCAACCCCGCCACCTTGAGTGCATGACTCTGCCGATTAACTCCGGGCATTAACCGATGCACATAAATAAACCCGCCAAGGCCATCCTCTTCCACATCCGTACAATAAGCTTCCACCAACCCCGTCTCCTCCGTAATCAGCCCATCCTCCCGGGCCATATCCGCCACGGCATGAAAATGCGTGGCAAACAACGCCCGACACTTATTCACTTGCACCAAATACTTCAAACTCGCGTAAGCCACTGCGGTGCCGTCTTCCGGTGTTGTCCCTCGGCCAATCTCATCCATGATGACAAATGACCGCTCCGTGGCACTCCGGAGAATGCGTGCTGTTTCCAACATTTCAACCATAAAGGTACTCTGATCACGGAAGAGATTATCGGCAGATCCCACGCGACTAAAGATTGCATCGACGATCCCAAGTTGGGCGGATTCCGCCGGTATGAAGCAGCCGACTTGTGCGAGGATGGTCAATAGAGCGTTCTGCCGCAGGAAGGTACTCTTTCCAGCCATATTTGGCCCAGTGATTAGCCAGAGAAGACCCGAGCCTTTACCACCCAAAAAGCAGTCGTTTCGAGTGAAACTGCGGCCTTGAGCGCGGAGACCGCCTTCAACAGTGGGATGACGGCCACCGGTGATCCGAGTGATGGACTCGGTACAGAGTATTGGACGTACTAGGTTTGTCTCTTGGGCAAGCAAAGCAAAGGATGTAGTAATGTCCAATTCATCGAGGACGGCGGCATTGCGACGGAGACGTACGAGGTTAGCAATTACCTTTGTACGGAGGGTTGCAAAGATACGAGACTCTGCGGAACGAATAGACTGGCGGGTTTGGTCAATGCGGATGCCGAGCTCGGTCCAGACTGGAAGATGGAAGGACCGAGTGGTTTTGCTAGATTTAAGAGTGCGTGCCTGGAGATCTGGTGATTGTACAATGGCGGAGGTAAAGGAGGCGTCTTTGCCTTTGATGTGGCAGATATGACCGAGACCGGCAACCCATTTGAGGGCGAGAGACGGGGCTTCGTAGCGGGTGCGAAGTTCTTCGGCCAGAGCAACTTTTTCGGCGTGGAGGGCATCAAGGTCGGCATGGATCCTTTTGAGGATGCGGGAGGCTGAGGGTTTCATGACCCAGACCTCATTGTCTTCGCCGTAGACATCACGGATAGAGTTGTTGACCTTTTTCTTGGTGGTCGTGGTTGCTGCGGAGATGACACGGGGAAGAGCAGACATGTCGGCAATTGTGCCCTCTGCGTTGACGACTTCTCGAGCAAGTGTCATCATCTCGTCCGCAGCCGTCTCCTCTATCTCGTGCTGTTGCTGTAAACCATCTTCATCGATAGCATCTCGGATCTGCTTAGCTAGCTTTTGTGGACCATCGAGTGATAACCGGGAAAGCAGAGTGTTGATACTGCCAGCTCCAGAGGTCATCCCTGTGCTAGTATTAGCCGCCTCGATCTTTCCGAGATTCTCATACAAGATATTGGCGATGTGCTTGGTAGAATCAATGGTGGCAGCCAGAGCGAGAAGATCATCGGCATCTCCACGGCCAAGAGCAAACTTTTGGACGAGACGCTGTGAATCATGGCTACGCTTAAGGAGCACGATAATAGTGTCTCGCAAGTCAGCATTAGCCAAGAATAATGAAACGATATCTTGCCGATTTTGAATGACCTGTAGATCGGTTGATGGAGCAACTACAAGTGAATTCACAGGTTAGTATCGTGATAAGACATAAAAAGGAGAACAGAAGGTGTGTGTATGCGCTTACCAACCCATTCGCTAAGCAGACGGGCTCCACTTTTGGTGACCGTCTTTCGGATTGCATGCAAAAGACTTCCTTTGAATGCACAATCTTTCATAGTTTGCTTGATTTCCAGAGACCTCAAACTGGTCTTGTCGATGCTCATGACATTGAGGGTCTCTCTACGCTTTGGTGCTTGGAGTGTCATGCTAGATCCCTGGAGACGCTCTTCGACATAATGGAGCAGGAGGTTACCCGCACTGATCTCTTGACTCGTAAACAAACGAGCTTCAACTGCCGGGATCGAAGACTCCAACATTGGCTCCCAAGAGGCCAGGCCATCGAGGTTACCCTCGTCGGAGTAACTTACGATAAGCCGGTCCTCGGCGAGAACAGATCGAATAGTAGCCGAGATATCTGGGGCCGCGGGATGTCTGTCTTCAAGAATCACCGTCGAGGCCTCTTCGGGGTTCACTGACGGAGCCATCAAAGCAACGTCCAAGACCACTTCGCGAGGGCTAATCCTAGACAGAACTCCTGGTAACCCGGCTAAATCCGTCTCCTGCGTAAAGAAATGCCCCGTTGATAAATCCAACCACGCCAACCCTAGTTTGGTCCCTGCCGCTGCCAACTCCGATGCCGTATCTTCCAACGCTGCATTCCCATGATGTGCCACATTCAGCACTGTGTCTTTGGATGCTACGGAAACAGACAGAACATAGTTGTTGCTGTAAGGGTCCATAAAGGTTTCGTCAATGAGGGTTCCGGGCGTAATGATGCGGGCGACGCGGCGATCGTGAAGTATGCCGCCGGTACGGACACTGTCAATGTCGGATTTGGCGAATTCTTCGGCAACGGCGACATGTTTGTGGTGGTCTTGAACTAAAATTTTAAGGTAGCGTTCGATTTGAAAAAAGGGGAAACCAGCCTAGAGAGGGTTAGCTGATGTTGATTGTGTGGGATATTCAAGACATTGGGCATAGGCTGATTGTTCAGGACTTGTGTGTGTCAACATACCATGGACACGGGCCCGTGAAGAGTCTTCTTCTTTGCCACCTTGAGATTCAAAAGCGGGCCATATTCTTCGGCATGCTCGAGGTATAATTCGTAGAAACCGCCCACGCGTGTGATGACGACACACTCTGGGAACTGTTTCATATTTTCATATGCTTGTTGGATGACAGTTGGATAATGGGTTTCCTCTGGTTGAGGACTCGCCTCTTCGGAATCATCGATCTCGGCTGCCTTCTTCCGTCGTCGACTGCCAGCTTTCTTTCCAGCTGCCGTGGCTGCTGCTGCTGCTTCCTCGTCCTTTGCTATCTTTTCAGCCTCGAGTTCTTCGGGTGTCTTGAGTCGACCTTGTGGCAATTGTGAGAGCTTCAGTTTGTACTTGGCTTTTGAGTTGAGTCCCGTGATGAGCCCTCGACGGCCTAGATCTCGGCTAATCAAAAAAGTATCCACGAGTGTCAACGTAGACTGTCGTTCACCTCGCAACCGTTGGTTATTCCGAGCTATGCCATTCAGACTCAGACTATTAATACCAGCAGCTCCTCTGGGACAATGGCTGATACAACCGTTGCCTCTGCTGCGGGTTACCGTCGGATACACCGACCGCCAGTGCCACCACCTTGAACCCGCCCACCAACTGCCTGCAGCCATTTTTTTTTCTCGTCTTCTTTTTCCACTTTATCCTCTACATGTTATATGAAAAGAACAGCCCAGTTCTCGGTGTCTCTAGGGTTCACAAGATTCCATCAGCATTGGGTTAAGACTCTCAACTCACAAACAGGGGGGTAGGGGGGGGGGGGGGGATGAAGAGGAATGGCGATAGGCTGTGGGCTGTGGGCTGTGGACGGTAGGCCGGCAGACGGCGTGTTGTGAGTCGTTTCACCGGGCGAGAAAGCGATTTGGGGCTGTGATGATGCTGCTAGACGGAGATATCAGATAAGCGATAACATACAAGGCCGTCAACCTTTGAAATCATTGAGATTTCAATTGTGAAGCCATCCATGTGAAGAATCGTGATGTTTAAAGTGGGTCCATGTTGGTTTGGCTCCCTAACCTTTTTTGGGTAAAAATGTGGGTCTATTCCCAACAAGGTAGGTGCTGACATAATACATCATATAATACATCGCCACACCACACAACATCTCCCATCTCTCCATCTCTATGAGTTAAGCCCCAAGTATTAACTTGGACGCTGCTACATCAACATCGAAAATGGAGTGGGCGCTGTACCCTGTTATATGCAGCGTTACTGTATCCCTCATGCAGGACAGTGCTGTAACCCTAGAACCCCTCGTCAGTTTCCTCTATATAAACTGCCCACTTATTGTAAGCATCCAAGGTAAAGTAAGGGTACATACGCCCTTGTCTCCGTTGTCTTTGATCCGGACGCCGCTCTGGCCGAATCATCAACGCACAAACCTCGAGAGCCGGGTTGCAATTTGAGACTTTGATAAACTTGGCCCAAAGGCTTCACCGATCGAGACGTTGCCGAGAAAGTTGGAAGGGAGATGAGGACAAAGGGCGGCAGGGGAGTAGAGAGTAAACAGTCCATTAACCAAGTTATTGTTGCTTGTGGAAGCCATGGGCATTCACTAGGGTTGTATATAGCCCACACGCACACGAGGGTTTCTACTTCTTGCTTGGGCTTATCCTCGACTTGAAAGAGAATATGCTACTAATTTTTTTTTTTTCATGCATTTAGCAAAGCATTGTTCTTGTCTCATTCGATAGATAATATCAATAAATACATAAAATCACATTCGCTCAATACCATTTTGCCGACATCCTCTTACAGACCACTTTGCTTGCACCCTGCATCAAAGCCACCAGACTACACAGGAAAATGGCATGATGGTAATCAAGGTCAGGACCTAATTAATGGAGAAATGGGCCGAGGGCTGGCTGACAACTAGCTTCCTGTTTGGGTGTCTTTGGGAATTGGATGTCCGGGGAAGGGGTGAGGATGAGGACGAGGATAAGGGAGGGGGGGGAGGTGAGTCTATGGAATGGAAGAGAAGCACACTTGGGGCGGTGACTATATTGACTATGTAGGTACGTACATAGAATCTTGATGCTTTTTACGGCACTAAGACGAACCCATGTCGGCTTATATTGCCAACTGTTTGATAAGAAAAGAAAAGATAAAAACCAACATGTGCTTTGTACTATGAGTTGCCTTGTTAATGCGTTGTAGCCAGCCTATGCGTTTGCAGCGGTAGCAGTTTGTCAGCCGTCGGCCTCCACTTCCGAAAGCTCAGTTATAAAGAAGCATTAATTTGTTACATTTGTCTATAGACTTTTTATGGATGAAAGGGAGACGGACATTCAGGAGGAAGGGGGGGAGACACAGTCATGGGAGGGAAACGGGGTGGTTACGTTTACATTGCGTGCTCAAGGCTGTGAGACGACTATCACGGGGTTTCTAGGTATATAGACAGATAAGTGGGAAGGAAGTGACGATAGATAAGAAGAAGGAGAAGAAGATGATAAGGAAGAAATAAATCCTCTCCAAAAAAAATCAAGAGATTTATCCCGTGGTTCGGACTTTCGGCAAATGGAAGACTTTTCCTCGATCGATATGCCGTGATGATGGATGATGTAGTTTGAACCTATATTGGAATATGTCTATCTCCGAGTTCTGGGCTGGTGCTAGCGTGACGGAGAGGACGAGGAAGAGGAAGAGGAGGGGAAGAAGGAGACCAGAGGATGGATGTTGATTACCTTGCGGGGTTTTTAACAAACGATATATTCCGGTATTAACAACAACAACAACAACAACAACAACAACAACAACACACAATAACATTGTTAAATCAAAGGGCAAAAATCGTGTGGTTTTCGAGCTTGTCTGCCCATGTATTTCCTTTTTACCTGTTTGGGCCTCAGCGCTCAGTCCTGGTTTCCTGTTTCGGGAATGTGAAATCCCGATGGCCCCCTACCATTGGTCCTTTTATATCCATATTTTATGACTTTATGATTTTATTTATTATTCCTCTTTTTAACGGGGAGGGATTCATTACACAGTAGATCGGAACACTGTATAAAATTTTCAACAGGGGGGGGGGTTTCTTGAACCAAGACTGACTGACTGACTGACTGACACGGAGAAGAAAACGGCCTTGGCCTGGTCATCGATATATAAAAGAAAGATACCATGCCCTCCCCTCCCCTCCCTCCCCAATGCATTACTAATCGTCCGGCGGAGAGTCCCTCCGGTGGTGAGTTCTTAGTTTACAATCTTGCTAGAAATCGTGCGGTTGACTGCCCACTGACGTCACCATGATGTTGAAGGGGGGGAACACTTTTAACAAAAGGCTGAGTGAGTTCACAAATAGTAAAATCTACCGAGGACTCGAAGAAATACACATGTACAGTTACTACTGGACGTCATGATGGCATGAAGACCAGTCCACTAGTCCACCACTCGGCCCAAAGCTTTCTCGCTTTATGTGCTGATAACTTGTGCCTGATCGCCCTGGAGATTTGCAGTTCCGTCGGGACCAAACTATACAAGGGAAAGAAGTAAAGGAAAAACTAAAAATAAAATAAAATTGAGGGCGCGGCTGTGCCTTTACCCAACTGGAAAACAGTATCTCGCCTGTCTGATCTGTTGGGCGGTTCTAAGATTATTATGGGACGGGAATCGGCGCATTCTGGGTGTTATGTTGGGTTGTGCCATGTATATAAAAGGATATATGGTGATATTGAGAAACTTTATATGTGGTGATATTGATGAAGCACGAGATTAGCTTCTGGGATGAGTATCAGATGAGATAGACGGACATGGAGAAGAAAAAGGGTCGTAAGAGGCGATGGAGGGGGCGTGTGTGAATCGATTTACGATCTGGTTTGTATAAATTTTTTAAATTTTTTTTTTGGGGGGGGGGGGGTTTATTTGTTGATACAACATCCGAGATGGAAGGAAAATAGTTGTAATAACCTTCAAGAGACCGTGGTTGGATAGAATTCCCAGCTTCAAAAAGAAAAGAAAAAAAAAAAACAAGAACAAAGAAATTGACCAAGTAACCAAGAAAAACCTATCTTTCTTCCTCTTCTATTCCTCCTCCTAAGCCCCCGTTGATATGACAACTGTACCGATACACGGCAGAATCGACCCGAGGGTGTTGCTTACACGAGGCGACTTAAAGGCCGAGGTTACTGCCATTTTGACGAGAGAAAACCGTACGAAAGACGTGATGAGAAAGGGGAAGCGAGCTTGAAAGATGAGGGGTGGTACAGGTGTGTTAGGAGAAGTGAGCTTGAGGGGGGGGGGGATTTCTGGTTTCGGAGAGATCGGATCAGATCGACGATACGCTGGACGGGGGTGTGTGGAAGATTCCCCGTGTTTTCTACCAATGCCCTTTATGTAATCACCTACCTTTGTAGGTAGAAGACGGGGTTTTGTTGTCTTGATAGTGAGGTGATGATGAGGTTGATTGAGGTTGATGAGGGGACAACGAGAACGGAAGGTACGCCACGCGGAAAGTGGAGAAAGTAGACTCGACTAGTGGTGCAACTGTCAGCTTAGGAAGGAGTGAGCTTCAACGGAAGGAACTTCAATCTGAGAATGGTAGTTGCGAAGTTCTCGACATGAACCTATATTATTAAGCTTGAGATAACACCTTTTTTTCTTTTTTTTTTTTTTTTCCTTTTTTCCTATCTTTCCTTTTGGTTATTTTTACTTCTTGCATCTCTTGGCTCGCTTGTAATCAACCTGACAAAAAAAGAAAAAAAAGAAGAAAAAAAAGGAAACTTCCCCAAAAAGAAACCAGGTTAGAAAGGCACGGTGGCAGCGTGGAACACAGTGCATCTTGCCAATGGGTTCACACAGTATAGACCCATTTTTCATCGGTCGATTCGAACCATACCTCAGCCCACTTTGACGATGTCGTTTGGCGTCATCACCAGACAAACCGGCAGAGGTGGACTGGTGTGGGAAACACGGGCAAAGGATAATTTTTTTTCTTTTCTTTTCTTGTTATTATTACCTTGACTCATGGGCTGCTACTAGGCATCTCTTTTCTATCTGCTACAGAATGATAGTAGAAGGAAAGGAAGAGAAAGGGGAGGGAGAGAGAGAGAGAAAATATTTATTGCTATTTATTTTTATTTTTTCAACTTTGGAGATAGTTGTCTGTGCTTCCGCGCTTGATCTCCAATCATCAAGTATCAGGTTTACGATACAAAAGAAAAACAAAAAAAACAGTCAAATAACACGGACAATCTCCACGGATCAAGACATGGGAATAAAACTGTAAAGAGTCTCAGGACGGTAGTAATGTTTGCGGCATCGGCGAACAAGCACGTAAAACATGAACATTGATAAAAAAAGAAAAAAAAAAAAAGTATTAGGCTGACCGGAGAAATAACAAAACGACGCAGGTTGTTTCTGGTTTGGCCTGATGTTGGCGTAGGGAACGAGATGATGATATTGAATGGAGAAACAATATACATTTTCTTTTTTTCTTTCTTCTTCTTTGTTTAAGCTGGGTGTCGACGTCAACGGATATCTCGTGACCAACGTTAATGTGTAGTTATTTTATTTTGTAGCCTAGAGACACACCCCCATCCCCCTTCTTGCCAGATGAGGATGGTATGCAAACTCCTATGACCTTTCATCTCGTTGTTTTCTCTCCATGAGCCAACGAAGGAGGAGAAGTGAGCCAACATCACCTCATAAACAAGCCCTAACTAACCTCTTTCTATATAGTCTTGGGAGGAGGTGAGGCGAGGGAAGGGGGGGGG
>MKGJ01000501.1:6888-17804 GCA_002018255.1 Bretziella fagacearum | reverse complement strand
AGATTAGTACGATGGTGGGTGACCACATCGGAATCCCTGGTGTTGTACGTTTTCTTCTTTTTTTCTTTCCCTCTACAAGGACCATTGAGCAAGCCTCGGTCAGACCCTAATGACATAGTTAGCAGACCAAGTAACCCTGGTGATCAACGTATCGCATCGTAGTACACAGGATTAGGCCAGACCTACTAGAGCAATCATTGCTCTAGTCAATAAACTCAACTTATAATCAGGTTCAATGATAATGCAAAATCTCATACAATATTTTTTCCCAATATATCAGAAGCCGGCCTAACTCGTTACTGCTATAATTTTAATTTAACACATCACTGCCATGGCCACGATAGCAGCCGCCCGCAATATCCCCGCAGCACGCCCCCGATCCGCCGCTTCTCCTGCTACTTCCCGGCCAGCCAACTCCGCCCCGAACGGCGGTCAAACCCGCCGCGCAGCGCGCCCAACCAACCCTCTTAGCGAACGTACTACTGCGCAACTCATCCGCAAAATCCTGGTACCTCAGGATCATAGCGCAGCGGACCAGCTGACGGCGGCGGCACTTGAGGGACAATTGCCGCCGTTGACGACCTCGAATGAAGTGGATTTTCAGTTGTATGCGTTGTTATCGATCATCTTGAGGGACTTTGTACAGTCGTGGTATGGGAGGATAACGCCGGATGAGATGTTTGTGAAGGAGATTGTCAATGTGATTGCGCATATTACGACGGTGATGGAGCAGAGGATACGAAGAGTGGATTTGGAGAGTTTGGTGTTGGATGAGATTCCGGATTTACTTGAAAGACATGTTGTCGGTAGGTGATATTAGATTATATTATGACGAACTCGGAACTGACACTATGTACAGCCTACCGGGCCTCAAAAAACCCCGTAACTCGGGCACCCATCGAGGCCAACAATCGAGAAATCTACCATTCTCTCTTTCCATCACCGGCCATGTCACCAGTTCCTGATCCGACTGTACCTCACTCAGCATCAAGGCAGAAGAAGAACGAAGCCGGGTATCGGAAGCTACTTGTCCAGGGGATGCTGTTGGTGCTCCTTAGAACCGAAGACCTTCAGAATTCGTGTTTGATATCTCTAGTTGGCGAGATTTTGTCGGAAACTATTATTGGGAATCTTGTCTCCAATAAGCTATCACAACCGTGGATGTTGTGGGAGATCCTGAATATCATCTGCAACCACATCACCGGGAAGAAAGCACCACAAAAGGACAAAGATCAGAAGTCTCGAAAAGGGTCGAAATCACCACCAGAGACATCAGAGACAGTAGCAGCAGTCAGCCCATCCCCAAAGGTACCATTTCGGCAAAGGTGGTCGTTCCAGGCTCTTATCGTTATCTTAGTCCAGTGGGGTTTCACTGTCTACTCTTTGATACGAGGTACTATTGACGCGTTTAACAAAGTCAGAAGTTTGCCTAGTCGGCTGGGACATGATCTTTATGCGAAGCCATCACAAACCAACAACGTGGACAAGGTGCCAATTACGACATTTAAGCTCTTCAGCCTCGCTGCTACATTAATCGAACTAGAACAGCGTATGCCTTGGCTCAGTGGAAATATCGCAATGGTTCAATGGGGACTACTCAAGGGGCCATGGCGAATCGGCGCCTTGGATGGAATTCTCGACAGGTACCGTATAACACTATAGTATGACCCGAAATAAACATTATATTGACCATTAATCAGATATCTGGCAGTCACCATACAAACAACCGTTTTTGACAGCTCCCGCGTGCCTAGCCTCCTACGTTCCATCCGTGGCGCCCTATACCCTGATAACCTCCAAGGCAAAAGCTCTCTGTCGCCACCCACCAACACCGCCGAAGAAAATGCCCTACGCCTCCGTACAGCCTCAGCTTTGGCTTCCCTGATGCCAAAGTGGATGCTCCGGTCGTACTTTTGCGGTGGAGCTTGGAGACCGGCACCGGATTTACAAATTAGCGAGGGGAATATGGATCCGAATAGGAATACGGATCAGCGGGTGGTGGCGGAGATCGATGAGACAATCGTGGATGTCTTCAGTGATGAGTATTGCAATAAGCATCTCATGTATGCTATTGTAGAATTAGTTTTGGCTAGACTGATGCCGGAACTATCGGAAAAGGGCGTAGAGGAACTACTAAGCGATCGGCTTGGAGTTTGAGATAAGTGGCGTTGAATATTTCAATATTAATTATTAATGCAAATAGACGCTGGGTATCATGGTGGTTCAATCCTTCTTTTATTATGAAGATGACGTCCATTTTGTCTCAAGTTCCTGTAGCAACTCGGCAACTCGTGGTGGTGCCTGTGTGCTCATCGCCGTCTTTTCTGATATTAGCAATGGCCGCAAGACATATCTCGAGACTGCATTCGATGTACGCTCTTCTGGTCGTCCAATGCCAATAGCAATCTTGGCCCAGTGCGTATCGGGATACAGGTCCTTCCTTAAACTACCATTGATACTCTTCAGTCCATTATGCCCACGATGACTAGCCTTCCACTGCCGAATCCGCACTTCGCCCAACTCCCCCTCCAAATCATCGTGTAAAACCACAAGCCCGATATTCCGCGGTGGCGTGGTGCCAATGATTTCCTTGAAAGTCTTAGCCAGCCAAGGACCAGTGACGTTCATGAGAGTGGGTGACTGGATGAGAACAAACTTGTGGCCGATAGAGGCCAGAGTCTTTTGCTTGCCAAGACGTTGTGGTGAAAATGAGGGCTGACCAGGGAGAAGTCGCTGGAGGGCTTGGATGGCGATGTGGCCGGCGGAGTGGAGGGTTTCAAGGTAGGGTTTGGGGTTGCCCAAGCTGACGACGAGAAGCTTTTCCATCATGGTTGGATATTGTGCGACATGGGATAAGGGGTGAGATGTGATCGAAATTATGCCAAGGTAGGCTACAGCAATGCCGAGCAGGTGGCTAGTAACAAGAAAAAAGAAAGAATTGGGAAAAGTAAAGATGGGAGTTCAATGGAAGTCTCAAGACATGCTAGCCAGTATGTAGTTTATCGACAGAATTACATCTTCATTTTTCCCATTCTTCATCGGGTAATTTTCTTAACTTAATGAGTCTTCACCCTGGCCGGCGAGCTCAAAGAGGGTTAGTCCATGTCCCACTAATCACGTGATTTCACACATCTTTTTTTTTTGTGGCGCAACATGAAAGAACGCCTGCAGTGGCGCAGCTAACATTGGCGCTGACGTCGTTTATCCACAATTACATGTTCCATTAAACTTCAGCATTACAGTGGATAATCGACTTCTATAACTTGCAACCTTCTGGCGTATCGTCCCCCTCTGTATCTCACTAGTCAAGCCCCAAATCAGGACCCCATTAGGACTTGTCCATTTGCGGCTCGAACTTCATCTTCAAGTTAAACCTACTCCGACTTTGATTTGAACAACCGCCTCTTTTTGCCACGAAACTGTCGCTATCCGTGTTTCGCATTCATTCCCTTTCTTCATTTTTGCATGACAGTAACAAACAACGGAAGCAATCTTTTTAACGATTCTTCTTTTTTGCATATTTTCCTATCGTCTGGATATATCGACTGGCACTTGGCTCGATTTCAATTGATTGACTACTACCGGTCGAATCCATCCGTCTGTATTTTATTTCGCTGCCTTGCTATACTAGCATTCGCCTCCCTCGACGACAACAAACGAAAAACATCACAATCTGCGCGATAGATCGATCGAGACGCTAGAGGCGTATACATTCATATACACACAAAAAACACACTATTTCTTCAGAGACATTCTTAGAGATTCCGCCAAGATGTCATGGGCAGGTACGGGTGGCCTGCGGCCGAGGAGGTCGAAGTTGCGCCGGTGTGCGCCGCACGGCCGGATGGTGGGGGAAGTGGTGCTAACAGAGGAAAACTAGGCTTCAAGAAGAATGTTAACCGGGCTACTACCCAGGTAATGATGAAGACAGGTAAGTCTGACAATGCGCAACTTCGTCGTTGACAATTGCTTGCTTTGATGTATGTACTGACATTGACTCCATCTAGGCCATGTCGAGAAAACGAACGACCGCGATTATGAAGTCGAGGAAAGGTGAGGATAACATTGGATACTCTGCGCTCTTCAGTTATTCCGAGATTCTTGACTAACATGTGATACTAGACGATTCCGCACTATGGAGACGGCAGCCAACCGCCTACAAAAGGAGGCCAAAGGCTATCTGGACTCTCTTAGAGGTACGGCCTTGTTCATGGTGCTCTACATTACGCACTACACTGCTAACCACCCATATAGCCATGACGGCCTCGCAAATGCGCATTGCTGAGACGATAGATGCTTTCTACGGTGACGCTGGTGCCAAGGACGGCGTGAGCAGAAGCTACAAGCAAGCAGTGGAGGACCTAGATGCCGAGACTATCAAAGCGCTCGATGGTCCATACCGGTGAGTCACTTCACAGTCGTCTAAAGTTTTATGCTAACATTATATTTCAGAACTACGGTCCTCGAGCCTATCACGAGATTTTGTGCCTACTTCCCTGACGTTAACGAATGTGTGTCTACCCCGCATCCCTTGGCACTTTTTTTTTTTTTTTTTACTTATCAATGACCATCTACTAACAGCCTATCCCTCCCCCCCTCTCCCTCAGGTATCAAGAAGCGTGGCCACAAACTCCTCGATTATGATGCTCTCCGCGCCAAAGTCAAGAAGCTCGCCGACAAGCCCGACAAGGACGTCACGAAGCTCCCCCGCGCCGAAAAGGAGATGGAAATGGCCAAGGCTACGTACGAGCAACTGAATGAGCAACTCAGCACCGAACTACCGCAGCTCATTGACCTCCGTGTGCCGTATCTCGACCCGAGTTTCGAGGCGCTCGTAAAGATTCAGTTGCGGTTTTGCGCAGAGGCATACTCGCGTATGGCGCAGGTGCAGCAATATCTGGAGCCAGAGACGAGAGATTTGTATGCTTCGGGGCAGTTGGACGATCGGGTGGAGCAGGTTTTGCAGGAGATTCGGGAGTTGAGTATTAGCGGGACGGTATAAGGAGGGCGGTGGGAAAGTATGCGTGATACATGATGTTGTTGCTGTTGCTTTTATGGGATTCTTTGGTTAACATACATGGCGTTATTTGTTTTTTTTTTTACTAGCGTGTCACTTCCTATAGTCACTCATTTCTGGTGAACAATCTGCGCATAGGAGAGAGGTCAGACGTTTATTACGTGAATACGTGAATTCTAGTTGTGACCTATTTTATCGATAAACAACAAGCCATGCGTTGGTCCTGAAAGAAACAACCGTGGAAACCCAAAACCCAAAGCCAGTCCAGTCCAAACCCAAAATCAACAACATTATAGGTATAGTCCCCTTATTTTACATGTTTAATACCCGTGATACTGATGCCCCTGAGGCCCACCATTCATTGGCATGTATTGTTGCTGTTGTTGTCCCTGATATCCCATGTGCGCTGGCATCTGCATTTGATGTTGGTACTCTGGTGACGCTTGTTGGTCTTCTGGGTCTTGCGTCTCGTAAAGCTGAGCGGAAATCGGATACTCGGCCCTCGGCGCTACCAATTCCGCCGCCGCTGCCGCCGCTTGTACCGGCTGCATTTCTGTGGGTGCTGCGCGGAACTGCCTCTGGGCATCCTTGACACTGCGAAAGAACTCGGTAACCTTTTTCATAAACTCCATGCGGACGTCGGGATCAGCGGCGTGAAAGAACAGGCCTAGGCAGGTCTCTTCGGCGTCGTCAAAGTAGATAAGGAGGAAACGTTCGGTAATTTCAACATCTTTAAGTTTGTGGAAGGGATAGGAGCCGTTGGTGGTGTCTTTGCGGTTGATGATGAAGATGTAGCCAGAGGGAAGACCGTTTGTGGCAGAGCCGTCTGTGGTGCATATGAAGGCTGGACCCTCAATGCTAGTGCGGATCCAGTTGGAGGCTGCGTTGTCAAAGGTGTAGACGTTGGCGTTGTTGTTCATGAGATGGATGTGAGAGATGTCGGGGTGGTATTTGCAAAGGACTTTCATGTTGATTTCGGTGTTGGTGCGGGAGCGGAGTTGAGGGTTTGGTGTGGGGTCTGGGACGTAGGGTGCGTCGGATTCATAGTCGGAAACCTTGTTGGCGGATGGGTTCCGCTTGTGTTTGTTATAGCCACGACGCGGAGTTTGTTGGCTCATGGTGGACGTGTTGGACAATGGTGGTATTTGGGCGGGTAAGAAGAGATGGAGGTTGCGCAAGGCTGTGATGAGACGAGGTCGGGAGGCAGTTTGTTGTGCTTTGATGCACAAATAGATGTTAATGATGATATTGTATCGTAATCTAATAAATAAGAAGAGCGATTGAAGATTAGGTTATGCTAGTCGTTTAAAGTAACAAGTTGTTGGGGATAATTAAATTCAAAAGCGAGCAATAAAAGTGTTCTTCGATTGATTCAGAAATTGGGCAGGGTATGCATGACGTTGGTTGGTTGTCAAAAGCGAACCCCACATGTGTTTCTTATCTTATCGGATATAGCTTAATCGATTAGCTTCTGAAGCTTGGGCGGATCTTGAGCAAAGATGGTATATATCTTCATTTGTTGATGTTCGTTGTTTTCAAGTTATGAAATAGAATTCCTGATTTAAATAAAGATTATGAGGTCAGTAACATAATTGTGTATAGACTTGTCTTGATCCAGTAGATTGGATGCTTCGAGAATATACGGCTTCGCTAGGGTTATGTAAGCCCTACGTGTATGACGCCACTATTGATTAATGCTCGTTTCTCCACACAAATGGAAAATTAAAGAAGCTGGTGCATAAACAATGCAAGTCATTTTTTTTTCATTTTTTTTTTTTTGTTATTATTCTCCCAAGGAAAACACTCTTAATTTTCTTCGTCTCGGTATCGCAATATTTAAAACAGATCGACATTCCTTTTTCCCGTGGATTGCTCACGCCCTAATTTCACTCTGTTCCCTTGTTGTTCTAGACAAACAAGCCGCCGACATGAATAAATAAATCACTCCCTTTAAGTGCGCCCACTAACTACTTAGTATTCGCTTCGCTTTGCAGCAGAGAGGTTTCGCCGCAATTCTAGCATCGCATCTTCCAGAATATCTGGCATAGCCAACCATATTCTATTTGTTATTCTGTACGAGATATATCTTTGTTGTTGTTTATTTTGGTTCCCAAAAGTCTCCTCATTTTATTGTTTGCACCACCTGTTTCAATCACTGTGGCAGCAGCAGCATCTGATCTACTACGTACGGCCTGATTATAACCTACAATCGGCCTGTTTCACCTGCTCTCAAGTCTCACATCAACGCCTCTAGTCTGCCTATACCCTATAAATATGTCTTCAACACATTCATCCTCAGGTTCTCTGAACCGAACACCAAGTCTGAAGCCAGACGACTCCAAGGACTCAGAACCGGTTGAGATCCAGCCCGGCCCCACCTCTCTAGCCCGAGTCGTCTATTCTCGGCGTCCTGAATATACTAGACCACATCGCATCCGTATCAAGATCGGCACATGGAACGTCGCCCAGAACCCGCCATCGGCCTTTGATCTTCGCAAATGGTTCTTCCAGCCCGCCATCGATGGGCTCCTTGAACAACCACAATTGCCACCCCGGGTTTCCACTCTCGATTCAACACAATCAAATTCATTTCACCTTGAAGTTAACAACGGACCTCGCCTGCCATGCAAAAACAGAATCGGACTCTATGTATTGGGCTTACAAGAAGCTACACCGTCAAACATCGGCCAGCGCATCATCAACACGGAGCCCGTGGTAGAAGACCACTGGAGTGATAGCATCGCCGATTCAATACCGCCAGGCTATGTCCGTGTAGCACGCGAGGTCATGGGTGGTATCATTCTCTTAATCTACGCAGCTACCGATCTAGCGCCATCCATCTCTCATGTCAGCGCTGGCCAGGTCGGAACAGGGCTGATGGGGTTCTATGGTAACAAGGGTGGTGTCTCTGTGAGACTGCTTCTTGGTGATACCACACGTTTACTATTCACCAATTCACATCTTGCCAGTGGAAGTGAGCCTCAGTTTTTGGAGCGCCGGTGTTGGGATGCTAATACCATCAAGAGTCGGACGTCTTTTGCGCCAGTGAATTTACCCGGAGGTCCGGATAGTGGACCCGAGAATATCGGTGATGAGGATCTTGCGTTTTGGTTGGGCGATCTCAACTTCAGACTTGATGCGCCTGGAGAAGACATTCGTGGTCTCTTCTCGTTACACACACAGGGCATGTACGGTATCC
This sequence comes from Bretziella fagacearum, assembly GCA_002018255.1. Classification (NCBI taxonomy): domain Eukaryota; kingdom Fungi; phylum Ascomycota; class Sordariomycetes; order Microascales; family Ceratocystidaceae; genus Bretziella; species Bretziella fagacearum. The sequence continues at coordinate 9,588 of MKGJ01000501.1, read as the reverse complement.
CGGATGAACCTTCAACTCCGATCAGTTTAGCTAGTTCCAGCAGCATCATGGAGCCCACTGAATCATACGACAGTGACACCGACACAGTGTTAAGTCCAAGATCATCAAAGTTCCCTTGGTCATTTGAAGATGCTGCAGAGCAGCTCCCAGATCCGGACGACTTTGTGCCTGACGCCGACGAGGATCCTCTATCATTACAAACAACATTAAACTCGCTACTTCCTCACGACCAACTCAACAAGGTCATTACACAGAAGAAGGCATTCTACGAGGGTTGGCGTGAAGGGCCAATTACCTTCATGCCCACATACAAGTACGACATTGGTTCTCGAGACGCTTTCGACACCAGCGAGAAACAGCGTGCGCCCAGTTGGTGTGACCGTGTCTTGTACCGGACTCGCTACGATTTACAAAAATATCTACAAACGGCCAAAGACGAAGAAGAAGTTCGGAATCGGGACAAACAATTCAACGAAATCGGAGTTTCTCACGTCATTGCCGAACATGACACCCTGAATGACGCGGCTGATCCATCTGATGATGCTCCTGCCCCGGAATCAACACCGGTGTGGGACTATGATGCTTATGACGAAAGCGATGATGATGCTTCTGGTGAAGCAGAACAGCATGAAGAATCGCATCCTGACCGAATTAGGCTGGAACAGTACTGGTCGGTCCAACACATCACATCATCTGATCACAAGCCCGTGACGGCCCTCTTTACTGTTGACTATGATGCCGTGGTTCCCGATCTTAGGGCCGTCGTTCAGGCAGAGGTTGCCCGAGATTTTGACCGTGCAGAGAATGAAGGACGTCCGGATATCACGGTGGTTGTTGATAACCAAAGCCTTATGCCATCGGCAGTTGACACTAGTCAAGGCGAGACTGTGGACTTTGGCAAGGTGTCTATTTTTAAACGGCAGGTTCAGTCCCTTACAGTGGCGAATACGGGGCAGGTGCCGGCTACTTTTTCTTTTGTAGAGAGACCAGACTACTCTGGGGATCAACCGGTGTGGCTTGCATCGTCTTTTGTAGCTTTGGAACCGATTGATGACGGAGATTTACCAGATCTCGGTAATAGCGTGACCCTTCAACCTGGAGGAACTGTGGGGATTCAACTTGAGACTCTGGTTGAGGATTTCAATCTTGTCTGGGAGTTGAATGCTGGATCTGCTAAACTGGATGATGTCCTTGTGCTCCGAGTTGAGAATGGCCGTGATCACTTTGTACCAGTCCATGGAGAGTGGCTGCCTTCATGTATTGGCCGTGCGCTAAATGAACTTATCCGGGTCCCTGATGGTGGTATTCAATCATTTGCAGCAAGTGAAAAACTCTCGGGGAGTATACCACAGAGTTACGAAGTCCGGTGCTCGGCGCCAAAAGAGCTATTTAAACTAGTCGAAAGCCTTCTTACATTTACTGAGCGCGCTACTGCCGATGAGAGTATGCTTGAAGGGGCGGAAATTCCTCGCGAGAAACTTGGATGGCCGTTTGAGAAGAGTTCATGGTTGGTGACTGATTCTTCGTTGCGGATGTCTCTTCGGTGCGCAGTTTTGGAGGCACTAGACCTGGATAGGCCTATTAACGAGGCGTTTCCGCCTGAGCTCCCTGCACTATCCAAGGTGGAGATTGTTGCAGAAGTCTTGCTTTTACTCCTTCATAATCTCACAGATGGTATCATCACTGTCTCATTATGGAATACTCTTGAAGAGCGCATCCCGCAACTATCGTCCATCATCGCCGGCACATCGCCCGCCAGTCAGGTTGAAGACGCCAAGACCGCCATTCTTGATATCCTCGCCCATGGCCAGGGCCATAGTATCTCCCTGGTCTTCCTAACATCGACTCTCGGTCGTGTTTGCGCCGAGCTTTCTCCAGTGACGAGGGCAGATATCTTGGCGGCCAGTACAGCGTTTTCGCCGACATCGGGGCTAGGGTTTGCGGCGAGATGGAGACGAAGTGTCTCGCAGGTAAATGGTGGTTCGATAGTGGCAGTGGTTAAGAGGAGACATCGGGAACGAAAGGTTGCGGAGATTTTTGCGGAGGCGGTATGTAGAGGGGCGGGGGCGGGGGTGGTTACGGATAAGGAGAGGAAGGCTGTGGTGAATAGACAGGTGGGGATGTTGGAGTTGTTTATTCATCGGTTGGATGAGTAGAGAGGCAGGTCTGGGTCAAGTGAATGTTTTTCTTTTTCTTTTTCTGTAGACTTATGATAATGATTAATGCAAGAGATATTAGTGGTTCATTATCTTGTCACCACATTATAGAGCATTTTGGCCTGGTAGTTTGGTGATAGATATTGTTGAATAGCAGACAATAAGTGGGGCACGTATCTAACTCAACGTCATATGCTGGTAACAAATCAAACCTTTTGGACGTCTTTTCATCACTCATTTACAGGAATGCCTACATATTTTTGTCCATTACTCCTATTATTTCTGGATTGTTTGTCTGTCCTACAACAATCACTATGGATGTTCCCGTGGCAGCGAATGTACTGGGAACCTTGGGAGCGGTAAGTGAACTTTTGTACCTACGTACATTACGGTGATGATGATAAAGATACCCTTGGTGGTAAGGAAGGGCAAATGTGACGAGAATAGAAAAGCGAAGCGTGCAGATTGAGATTAACCATTGGGCTGACCTGATGTGGTTTATAGGTTTGTTGGTCCATTCAGGTATGTGGCTTTTTTTTTTTTT
>MKGJ01000500.1:0-11921 GCA_002018255.1 Bretziella fagacearum | reverse complement strand
AAAAAAAAAAAAAAGGTAGATACATTCCGCCTGACAAATAGCCATGTCACCGCTGCGTGTCTCGGCTGCAACCCCTCCCCTCCCCACCACCAGATGTTGAGGTTAAAAAAAAAAAAAACTGGCATGTCAGTAATGGCTTACTGGCTTAATCCATCATCTGATTCCGTACTTGCTTTTGGTGTCTGAGTTGGCAAGTGCGAGATGCAGCGGACCGTTCGGCTTGACTACTACTTGAGAATATATGGTTTGGCGGTTTGGGCTCGGGATTTGATTGTGAGGTAGATATGGTCGGGTGATATATTGAAGTATTTCTTTTTGAGGGCGGGGGGGGGCTCGTGACCTAACCTGAGACGATGATGGATATTGTAAATTTGCAAATTTTCATTGTGGAATTTGGATTAACGAAGAAGATGTCCGTGGATAATAGTTTTATTGCCACTCGATTCATGAGCTTGGCACCAATACATCACAGCCTATGCATACCAGCGTGGGTGTGGTGTGGCGTTGCAGTGCATTGGTGCGTCACACCAAGAAGCTTGTAGCTTTGCAGGATTAGAGGGCAACAGATGATGTGATGATGAGGGGGAAGAGACAAAGATTAGTCTAGTAATTATGGTTTTGTTTAACGGGTGACGGATGGCTTACAGCGCCGCTATATCACCATAAAGAATCTTGTCATATTTTATATTTATATATATGTATATATATATATATATATCTTCGTCCCAAATTTTTTGAGTAAATCTCCGTCTCGTGAATGTCGCCTTTGCCCTGCCGTCCCCCTCTTACTTCTCATGATAAATACAGAATTCTCCAAATAACACCTGCACATCCCTTCACTCAGACAGCCCCAGCTTGTACAATGTTGTAATGTCGTTATATTATGCTCCCTTGAGACGAGGGAACAATATCTTGATAAACTGGTAGTGGCACTGCTATTTGTGGAAGCCCTGGACACATTGTTAGCTGTATATGCTACAAGAAAAAAAAAAGGGGGGGGGGGAAGTATTGTAGATGTATTCCTGTATATCTTTCTACATTTTATATCTGAGCAACGCCATGCATATTCACTGCAACATACATCATCATCGTTCTTTTGACTTTTGAAATGCACAGAATTCATATTGCCCCCGGTCCCGGACAAGTTCACTTCCTAGGGTATCAAAGGATTTCTTTTTTTCTTCTTCTTTTTTTTTTTCTTTTTTCTTTCTTTTTTCCTGTTTTTTCTTTGCGCTTTCTCTTCTTGTGCTTCGTTTCCGGGCGATATAAACCTAGCTCGTCCTCATGTGGTCCTCGTCCGGTTTTCCCCTTTCTCTCTTGATTTTACTACACATCACACATTGAGCATTGGGTCTCTTCTGATATATAAAACTACTGGCACTCACTGGCTTTCCATTTGGCATCCGTCTTTGTCCCTCATTCACTCGTGGCTTCTTTCAACTTTGTGATATCTCAAGACCTTTGTTAATCTCCTAGCCTTCTCCTCCCTCCTTCTCCTCCCTCCTTTGCCTTTGCCTTTGCCTTTGCCTTTGCCTTTGCCTTTGTGAACCTCGTTCATCCCCTCAATAATCTCCCTATCTGTATTCTCATCATGGACGCCCTCGGCTTCGAATCGTTTAGCCTGGATGCCTTTAGCATGGACACCTTCAAGATCGACCGTTCCATGTTTGACTCCGAAGACAAGATTCTCAACAGCCTCTGGATTGGCCTCTTGGGCATCGAGACTCTGATGGTTCTTGGCGTTGCCGCCCAGAGCGTTGCCAAGCGTTGCTTCAAGTCTGCCCATTCACACTAGGCTATTCACACCAAGTAGCCGATATACTTGTGCTATTTGATACTTTAGTTTGCCGGTTGCAACCAATTGCCAGAGATCTGAAATGACATCACGACACCCGCTTTAATGGAGCATTAGAGGCACACATGCAATTCTTATCAGTGCTTCCCATTCCGTCGCTGATACTGTTGTTCCCCACGACGATATCTAGACGTAATCCCTCCCCCCTCTTTTTTTTTCACGAACTATTGGCCACCAAAATTCACTCGGCCCTTGACGAAATTCTTTTTCTTTGTTGACGAAATTTTTTTTCTTTTTCTTTTTCCTTTTTTTACTTTGTTTGTTTCTTGTGCGCTATGATACCCACAGCCCATCTGCATATTGCCCCCATTCTGCTCTCCTGTATGCTTCATTAGTTCTGCTTTTACAGTCCTACCTCGTCATTGTTTTTATTTTTATTTTTATTTTTATTTTTATTTTTATTATTTTTTCCGATATTCTCATACACCATGTGATTTCCTATAATCGTTAAAAACCAAATATTGCTTTATCCAAACTAGATATCGTTACAGTCAGCAGCGATATGACTATGCTTTATACGTGAAAACGCCTTGTTTCAATGCTGAATAACAGCATCAGGTCGTATCCATCCCTTTCTCAACGCAGATGATATCTGTGGGGTAACCCCTTTTCTTTCTTTTTCTTTTCTTTTTCGTCATCATAACTCACCGCATCACATGTATATTCCGTCTACAGACAAGTGAGGCCTTTTGATCAAAAACTGCCGCCTGCCATAAACCCCACTTCCCAGCCACTTACAGCCACACTTCACCCGCCTTCTGTACAGGGAAGCTCAGTAAAACGGGCGCCACAGCCACTAGATAACGTCTCACTGAGCAAAGAACAGCAGGCAACAGAAGCTTCCTCGCCCCCCCCGGATCGCAGCTGCACCCGGCATCAACGACTGTCAAATGAATGCAAAAGCCGAGGATCCCGACAAGGTCATTCATTATTGCTGTTCGAAAAATAAACTATTACCAAAGTGGTATGAAACTAACTAGCTGAATGTCATGAGAAAATTTCGGAAATGCTCGTCAAGAAGTAGGCTAAAATAGGTAGAGGCTTTGCACCATTTAGTGGCTCGGCTATCAAATGCTGTATACTGCGGGGTAGTCATGAACCCCGCTTGACAATACAAAAATCAAGTCGCGTAGGTTTTCCATGCTTCTCACTTGGTTGGACACCCTAAACCCCACGCGTAAATCGGCACCCGGGGACGCCACCTTTCCAGCGGAGACCTGGAAAGAAGAAGAATGTCAGAGAGGAAGGAGGCCTTTTAGGTACCAGGATTTTGTACAATGAAAATAACAAAAAGTAGGCAGGTGCTGGCGTCATCAAGTCCACTAACTTGAGTTTTGGGATGGCAGTTACGTCGGGACTGAGCCCCCTCCCAAAAAAGTTGGTACCTAGAGAGGTTGGTACCCGCTTTCTGCTTTCGGGGAGGAAATTCTCAGCTCAAGTTCCATTGCGTCAGGGACTGTACCAGAAATCACAAGGCGAGCTATATAAATCAGCCGACTACCCCCTCCACTGACATTTTGGTGGTTTGAGCGTTTCCCATTTCTTGCTTCATCAACTTTGTGCTTTTGATCTTCACTTTCAACCCACAACCCACTTCAATTCCAATATCAATTCTTCCAAATTCCAAAATAACCCGCCATCATGACCAACGTTATCTACGTCACTGAAATTGCCCTGGAGACTGATGACAAGGAAGTCAAGGACTTCTTTAGCTTCTGGTAAGTAAGTGTATTTATACATATACAACCAAATCCGAGTCTCTCCGTCCATCCCGACTGATCATGCTAACCTCCCATCTCCTTTTGCAGCGGTAAGATCAGCTCCATCTCCATTGAGGCCGATGGCGACAAGAAGAAAAAGGCTACTGTCGCTTTCGACAAGGACACCGCCATGAAGACTGCCCTCCTCCTCAACAATACCCAGCTTGGAACCTCCAAGATTACCGTCACCGGCTCCGCCAACCTCGACGAACACACCGACGCTACCCCTACTGAACGCCAAGGCGATGAAATCACCCAAGAAGAGAAACCCCGCTCCCGCATTCTCGCCGAATACCTTGCCCACGGCTACGTTGTCGGTGACGCCGCCCTCGAACACGCCATCGAACTCGACAAGAAGCACAACGTCTCCCAGCGCTTCTTCACCACTCTGCAGTCTCTTGATGCCAAGTACAAGGCCACCGACCGTGCCCGTGCCACCGACGAAACTTACGGCATTACTACCCGCGGTAAGGGCCTCCTATTTGGCCTCAACTCGTACTTTGAAAAGGCCGTCGGCACGCCCACGGGCCAAAAGATTGTCCAATTCTACGAGACTGGTTCCAAGCAGGCACAGGACATTCACGCCGAAGCTCGTCGTCTGGCCGAAATTAAGAAGAACCAGGCTGGCGGAAGCGCTTACAAGGCTGCTGGCCTCGAGAAGGTGTTTGGCAAACAAAAGTCGACTGCTACTACGGATTCGGCTGGTGTCCCCTCTGGTAACTCCTCGTTGGGCCAACAGCCTGTAACTGCACCGGCACCTATTCCGGCAGCACTCGAGGCGGCCCAGGCTCCTGTTCTGGCTGCGGTGCCGGCACCGGAGGCTGACAAGAAGAAGACCGAGAAGACGGAGGATTCGGCGTAAGAAGGTGGAAAGTACAGCTGGGTGTTTTTTGTATGACGTCAAGACACGCGGGAAGCGTCCAGTTATGACCCTTTTTTTTTGAGTTTTTATGTTTTTCTCATGATTGAAATTGGATTATGGAATCGGCAGCGATCGGAATAAATTGATTTTACGATTTACAACACACTATGATCAAAGTGAATCTTGGAATTTCTGTAGGAATTGGTTGCATGGAAAATAAAAAATATTCAATTGATGTTGGCGATAACAAAGTCGAGTAAATAATAAATCAAAATATAAAGCGTAAAAAGACAAACGCCATGTCCCGTGACCCAAACACACATAAAAAAAAAACCTATCAACATAAAACTTGATCTCACGAAAGCATATTATTTGCTTTCAACAATTTCCTTCTTCTGTGTTAATTTTATAGGCATAAACCCCCCCCCCCAAAAAAAAAAAAAAAAAAACGCACCCTTTTCCATCAGTAATCCTAATATCCCCATTTACTACTCCTTGACTGGCCCTACACTCGTCGGCGACATCGCCGCACTAATCCCCGCGTTCGCCGCACTCTCTCCAACCTTGACCTCTTCCTCAGGCACCCCAACCGCAATACTACCCGCCACACTTCCCGCTCTCTCCGCTGACGGTCTTGACGGGGTCGGCGGCTGCGTGTTATTCCCTGACATTAGACCCGTCTGCACCGGTGGCGGCACATGCCCTTGCGCATGCGCTGCATGGTGTGCCGCCGCAATGCCACTAATAGAATCCCGCGGCGGGGCAATACCGGCGCCGGAGCCAACCGTGGGGTTGATGCTGGCAGTAGTGCTGACGGATTCACTGCGGGGGCGTACTGGGGGGATAGAGTGGGAGTCGCTAGGGCGGCGATCACGGACAAGACGTTCGAGTTCGCGGATACGGCGCTTCAAGGCGTCGTTTTCACGCTTGGCGGATTCAAGTTCGGCTCGATAGAAGGCGGTTTCTTCGTAGCGGGGGGTCGCGGCGATGAGGGATGGGGAGGTAGCGTCGGGAAGACTGCCGGCGGCGGACATGAGGGGGATGGACGTTGGTGCGGGGATGCGCTGTTGCTGAAGGTAGCCTAGAGTGGAGTCTGCGGGGACACCGGTGAAACCGTGGGGACCGGGAGAGTCGGTGCGGGAGCGACGGGAGGCGGAGGAGCCTTGGCGGGAGAGGGGGATGCCGCGGCGGGCTTCGTAGGATGAGGAGATGGTGGCAGCAGCGGTGGAGCGGATGGAAGTGTTGGAGGCGGTGCGGGCGTGGCGGCGGTTGGCGGCAGAGGCGGCTGCGATGGGGATGGGGTAGACGGGAGAGGCGAGGGGGTGGTGGTGATCGGGGGCTGTGTCAGCGTGGTTAGAGGTGGAGGAGGCGTTGGAGACGACGGAGGCGTTTTGGGCGGCGCGGAGGAGGGAGAGTTCGCGAGTAAGGCGGTTGACCTGTTGTTGGGGAGATTGTGTGTTAGCATGGGCACTTTGAAAGATGATGATATAATGGTGTTCCGAGTACTTACAACAGCTTCATTCTCCTGTTCAAGTTCACTATGCAGCTGCGCAGCTGTCATGGGGCGTGGATGCCGGATAGGTCCAGCGCTATTCGCATCATGATGCAGCGACGTCGAAGATGTGCGCGCTGACAGCGCCGGACGACCATTAGGCGGCCCGAATACGGGGATGGCGTGAGTAGGGGCTGAAGTAGGTGAGCTGATAACAGCAGCCTGATTCGATGGCAAGATATTGAGGGTGGCGGCGGACGAAATTGGAGACGTCATTGCGCCGGGGGAGGAAACACGGACAGCGGATGCGGCAGCAGCTGTGGAGACGGTGGAAGTTGTTTTCGGCACAAGGGCAGAGTTGATACTGAGCGGGAGACGGTTGTTTCGGGTACGTGGGGAAGGGAGATTGGGCATTGTGTTTGAATGAGGCGATGAAGTGGTTAGTATTTCAGTAGAAAAGGCAGAAAGGGAAGGGGAATAATATCTGAAGCTGGTGGAAGGGTGGGAAAAGAGGGGGCGTCGCAGGGTTGGTGGGCAGGTTGTTTTTAGCGGCCAAGGCTTTGAAATTTTAGTGGATGGGAGGCGAAAATAGGGGAATAGGTTGGCTGATGTGTGGTAGTCGCTGATGGGGGGGGGGGAATGGGGAATGGGGAAGAGGCGGTTGTTTGTTTTTATGAGGCGATATATAGAGGAAAGAAAAGACGTGATGTGATGATGATGGAGGCACGAGGCTATGCTGTATTACAAAGTAGAAGCAGAAAAAAAAAATGGAAATTGGTTGGCGAGTAGCAAAAAAAAAAAAAAAAACCAGTTGGTTGGTTGCATTAGAGAGGCACGGCAGACGTTGCGAACCAGTCAAATTAGCATGCCTTATTATAAAAAATAAAACCAAAAAATAGAAAATAAAAAATAAAAAATAAAATCTTTTTTCAAAGGTTCTTTTTTATTTCTTTTTTACTTGTTGATTTTCTTTGGTTTCCTTTTATTTTTCAAAAAGGAGGTTTGGAGCCATTGTTTGGAAACGTCGATCACAGCTTTTCTGTTTATGTTTCTTCCGATACCCAGAGACCAAGACACACACATTACAAAGATAACATGTCGTCGAACCACATACATATATCATCAGCTTCAGGCTTCGCCTCAAAGCCCCAAGAGCACTTGGCGTGACCAGCAAGCACAGTGGCTCACTAACCAGTCCTACAAGGTCCCCCTCCAGCACCCGTCGAAACTTGGAAGCTCCCCACCGAAACATCTCGAGCTTTCCGTTGGAACCCCCTCGTGCCAGTTGCTCGAACCAGGATCTTTTACCAACCACAACGTGATACCTTGTCCACAAAATCCACCAACCATTTTACAACAACAGGAGACTCAAGGCATGTTATTGCCTGATTCTTTGATAGGGGGCCCCTCCCCAATGGTATTTGTCCTCCATGTTAGGTCACGGGATGAAGCTTATTGCTGCTGATGAATGACCCTAGCTTGATATGGTACGCTAGAGCAACCCAGGGCCTTGTCCACTGACACACCTCTCACTCTCTCTAAACCACGGCTCGAGGCGTGTTCTATTTGCTTCTCCAAATCTCTGTTCCAATGCATAGTGGTTACCCTCTGGAATCTGGAGGAGGGCGGTCAATTGTCAGAGAGTCCCCAGCGCAGAATATGGAACCTGGTGATTGCAGATGCAGATGAACAGGGAGTAACAGGGAGTGGGGGGGGAAAGAACATGCCAACTGTAGTCGTCGACTTGTGCAAACTATATGCACGGGCTTACCTGGAGTTTATGCACACATATACACGCACCGACCTGGAGTCTGCATAAAGACAGGATATGGTAAAAAAAAAAAATTATGGGCAGGATTCTGGCCTGTGCTCATTCAACTGACTCGTGTAATCGATATAGGTGATTATGTGGCTGAACACTAAATAACAACTGCAACCTATCTGTTAGGGTATCATCCAAGTTCAAATTTCCTAGTCTTTTTAGGGTTTGCGGCTAACTTGCACCATTCCACCTTCCTTCCCCTTTAAATCTCTGATATCAACATACAAGAACCCTGATAGCCTCACATCACAGGACATACTACTCCCCCCCCAAACCCAATCTACTTGTTTTGTGCGGTATTGATATTGACATCATGCATTCTCATAGTGTTTACAATATCCCATGCGAGGCAGTATGTCAGGAATGTCCTCAATACTATCACCAACATTCCAGCTACCGGAACGGCTGGATCAACAATGTCTAATAGTAGATATATATATATATATATATATATATAGACCAAGCTAATGCCATGCATAGAGCCCGTAAATTTAAAATCTCTAGATATATAACACTTTTTTTTTGTTTTACACCATGCGTACTTGGCTGTTGTTGTTCACCATAGCGGCCGCTGCCGTATCCGCCACTATCCTCCCTCAAACAACAACATCCGTTGCCGAAACCTACTCCTCCAAAGGCTGCTACGTTGAAACCAACCCGCCGATTCCTGCTCTCAATGGCCCAGTTCAAGCTCTCACCAACCTCACTGCGTCAACCTGCCACGCTGCTTGTTCCAATTTCCAACTATTTGCCCTGCGTGCCAATGGTTCCTGCGATTGTGGCGACAGTATCGACACATCAGCAGTCCGGATGGCCTCTGATGATGATTGCACGACACCGTGTTCTGTAACAGATGCAGCGACGTCTGGTAATTTCGGGAACAAGGTACAGATTTACCGGAATCTGAAATATATTCCCCCAATCCCTTTTAGTGGTACTTGGTTTCCATATATTGGATGCTATAATGGTACAAACTCGAGTGGCTTTGGCCAACAACGCTTTACTTCCTCGGACATGACAGCCACCACATGTGTTAACCTCTGCCTTGGCTCTGGCATGTACTCCTCCTTTGCCACCCAAGACGGCACCACATGCTTATGCAGCAGCCACTTACCCACCGGCCCGAAGCTGTCCGAGGCAAACTGCAACACGCCTTGTGGTGGAAATATGACTGAGCTATGCGGCGGACCCTCTGCTTTTACAGTCTATGGGAAACCGCAATCGCTCGCCGTGGTAGGCTCTACTCCTTACTATTACCAGGGATGTTTCCCGGATAACTCATCCCGCCGGATCCTCTCGTCTCTGAGCGTCATCACCAATGACATGGGCTTGGAGAAATGCCAAGAGACTTGTGCGCAGTATCCGAATTTTGGAGTTGAGTTTGGCAGGGAGTGTTACTGTGGATTTGACGAATCATGGCGGGGAAGTGCAGTATCGAATGACCATTGTACGACGCCGTGTGCTGGGAATTCGGGCTTGTCGTGTGGAGGATATGGGTACATTAGTGTCTACGCCAGTCCGGAAGTCAGAGAACAAAACCCGGCATGTATCCGCGGTTATAACCAACTATCCTGTTGGATGAACGACCTGGCAACTCCATCGTTGACAGGAGGGTATATGGAAAAGGACGATATGACTTTGGATGTCTGTCGGGATGCTTGTGATGGGTATGAATATTTTGGCGTGCAGAATGGGCGAGTGTGTCTTTGTGGGAATTCCTTGGTGGGAGGCGTGGCGTTAGAGACGCAGTGTAATGTGCACTGTGCGGGGAATCATGGGCAGTGGTGTGGAGGAAATCACAACATGAATGTCTACAAAAAGGCAACCCTTCCGCCTTGAGGTCACGTGTTGAGAGTGGATGATAAGTGAGGTGTATTAGATATAAAAATGAGATAAATCAGAAAGTTACAACAGACACAAAGAAATATAATAGTGAGTGGCATCGATGTCGATGTCGATATATATGGGACTCCGACACCGCCCCCCCCCCCAATTCAAAGCCTTGTAGATTTGTGTGATTAGACCGACTTTACAGAGGGATCATGTTTACTAGGAAGTGACGTAGTCGTTTCATGAGAGTGACGAGTAGTATAATCATCCTCACCAGACAGCTCTTCCAGAGTCTTACGGGCAGTTTCGGGGATCAGCAAGGTAGTAAAGCACCCCATCAGCATGAACAAAGCATAAATCTCCAGCACATGGTCCATCCACGGGTTTGGGTTGGCCTTGGTAGCACCATGAGTGCGCAGAGTCGAGATAGCTCCCTGGCCGATAATGGACCCAATCTTACCCGAGGCGGCAGAGATACCGTGGCAGGTTGACCTGTAGCGAGTAGGGAAGACTTCACCAGGTACGATAAAGGTGGTGGCGTTGGGGCCAAAGTTGAAGAAGAATTGGGCAATGACGTAGATGGCGAGAAGGCCGTTGGAAGACAGCTTATTGTAGGCGAAACCCATAACGATGAAGAGCAGAGTGAGAATGGAGAAGCCGACAAGCTGAATGGGCTTACGGCCTAATGTGTCGACTGTGGCGACGGTGACCCAGTAGCCCGGGACGGCACCGGCAAGGACAATGACAATGTTACCGACAGCAGTGTTGTATAGGTACTCGTAGACGTTGCTGGCGTTCTTGGTAGAATAGCCGATGACGCTCAGAATGGTAGCGTTGTTCAGGGATAGACCGTAGAAGGCGACATCCAAGCAAAACCATGAACCCGCAGTACCAATGAGAACAGACAGGTTCTTCCACTTGCCATAGTGTGAGCAGAAATCACCCCACGAAGCCTTGGGAACCTCAAGCGTTGTCTCGGCATCCTTCAGGGCCTTGATGCGGGAAACCTCGTCAATTTCACCGCCGGCAGAACCATTCATGTAGGCGTTGACATCAGTGTGGGCCTTTTCGATATCACGACTGACGTCAAAAGTGTAACGGGGAGTTTCAGGGATGGTAAGACGGTCTGGGGTGGCCAGTGTTAGTGGGCTATTTACCAAATGGCAAGTGGTGAGATAAGCAGTCGAGGAGGGAGAGGAACTTACAGTAAAGGGCAATAACGGCGGGGACGGCACCGAAACCGATTAGAGTACGCCACATTTTGTCTACGGCGAGTCGGCAGTCTCCAGAGCACTGGGAGACCTTGGCGGCTTCGGACAGTGAATCCTTGAAGCCGAGGGTGGCGAAAAGCATCACAAGGGCAGCAGTGAGTTGGCCGATACCCTGCATAGCAAAGACGGCCCCCATCATGGCACCACGCCATCTTGTAGTGGCGAACCTAGAGAGGGAATAAGTGGGTTAGATGTGCGCTGCCGTTGAATTTGTAAAAATAAAAATATTAAAAAAAATAACATAAAAATATATAAATAAATATAAAAATAAAGAGACGCTTTGTACTTACTCAGAGGTGATAATGGAAGACAAAGGGTAGTCACCACCAATACCAACACCCATCAAGACTCTCCAGAAGATGATCAGACCAATGATGTTGCAGGCGGGAGACTCAGAAGTCAGAGACTGAGCCAACGTAGCAAATATGATGATAATCAACTCCAAACCATACATACGCTTGCGACCCAGGCGATCAGCCAAGTAACCAAAGACCAACTGACCAACAACAGTACCAGCCGAAGTCGACAGCTTAATGGCATTATCCGATTGCTTCGGCATCGCGCCCACACCGGGATAATAGACAATACCCAGCATAACGGTCAACATGGACGCGACGAAGATATCATACGAATCGGTAAAGAAACCGACACCAGCGACGACAACGGCGCGCACATGATGCCAGCCGAATGGCGCGGTATCAACAGCGGCAAGTGCAAGACGACGGCGTTCGTTGGCATTGGTGATGTGAAGGTAGTCGTTGTGGTAGTTGTGGTAGGCGTTGTTGCCGCCCGAGGTGGCTTGGACGGGTGTTGGGGAGGGCGATGAGGCCATGGTGGTTGGTTTCCTTGACTAGGACAAGACTTTTGATGAAAAAGAGGCGTTGTTGGGCTTGGCGGGGAGGAAGAAGTAGTTGGGGGATACAAAGAGCGGGTGAGAGAATCTTATATCTATGCTAGTGTGACTTGCTTTAACAAAGTACACTCCGTCCAAATAACACAAGCATTCTTGCCCCCCCCCCCACCCCCCCC
>MKGJ01000498.1:5680-17951 GCA_002018255.1 Bretziella fagacearum | reverse complement strand
GAAAATCCGACCGCAGATAGTTAGGAAGAAAATAAATAATACAACAACAAGCTCGCTTAGCTCAGTTGGTTAGAGCGTCGTACTAATATTCCACCTTGAATATCAGGTAATGCGAAGGTCGCAAGTTCGACCCTGGTAGTGAGCATCACACACACCCCTTCGACCCCTTCAAAAGTAACTTTTTGTGTCTGAGACCGAGGACCGCCTTTTTTTTCTTTTTCTTTTTCTTCCTGTCTTCTTTTTCTTTTTTTTGAAGGGCCGATAGAAATTTTCAATGATATAACGAACAAACAGCTGAGATATATCCCCTCGTCAAGGAAATTATACCTCGGCTTTACCTCCGCACCCCCATTACCAGACTCAAAATTCACCAAAAACGGACAAAACTGTGGCGAAAAGTATGATGAGTATTAAACAAGTAAAAATCTATTCTCTATTCAGCCTTGACCCGTTCACTTCCCGGCTCCCTTTTCACATCTTGCTTCCAATTTCCCTTTTGGGCCATCACCTATCTTATATCGACGGTCTTGAATCCACTGCTGTAGCCCCCGAAAGCGAATACCCATGATTTCCCGTTCTCACCCTCCCCCACCCCGGATCCCCTTCTGCCGGCGGCAAATGAGCTGGCACTGGCACACTACTAGTTCGTCTTATTGGGAACGTAAAGTTTGCGAGCTCCTGTGTGTGGGGATCTACTACGGGCTGGGGATGTACCACCGGGGCTTGATGTCTGTTTGATGACACAAGGTCCGTGTCGGACTTGTCACTGAGACCACTCTCAATATCGGTAATCTTTTGCTTCTGTCCGGGGAACAGTGAGAAAAAGCTGTTGTAGATGACGGGGAAGTTCATATAAGGCATGTTGACAGGGGATTCTCCGTCGTAGATTAGAAAGTCGTACAGGAAACCACCAAAGAGCATACCCAAAATGGGTGCAACAATGGGAACCCAGAAATAGTAATCGCCCGCCCACCAGACTTCCCAGCCGTATCCAACCATCCAAGAGGCAACCCGCGGCATGAAATCACGAGCCATGTTGATCGCATAGCCGGTTTCCCAACCAAAACACATCCCAATCGCGAATATCAACATACCGACAGCCGCCGGCAGGGTCGCTTGAGTGCCCAGGTTCCCGCGGTCAGTCACCGCCAGGATTCCCCCCATAAGGACGGCAGAGGCTAGGAACTCTGAGAAAAACTGACCAGCTTTATTGAGAAAGGGTTGTGGGTACGTGCAGAAGAGACCGGCGGTGGCGGTAGGCCCACTGACGGTACGTATGTACTGTCCGCCTTCAAAGGCGTCAATGGCGGAGATGTAGTTGGCATACATCAACAAGGCACCAACTAATCCTCCCAACAACTGCGCACCAATGTACCCCGGAACCTTGCGCCAGTCAAAACCACGGAAAACCGCCAGAGCGATGGAGACTCCCGGGTTTAGATGCGCTCCACTCTTTCCAGAGGCAAAGATGCCGAATGCCACCGCTAGCCCCCATCCTGCATTGATACTCAACTCGGACCCTGCGGTTCCACTAGACAAATGTTTCTGTGCGACGACTGAGTCGCCAAAGAGAACCACGACCAGGGTGCCGAGAAATTCGGAGAGGTAGGGTTGGTAGGAGCGGCGGATGTGTGGCCAGGTGGCGGTAGAGATGGGGTGGATGAAGTCGCGGGCGGGGTCGGTGTTGCCGTGGATGTGTTTGCTGAGGGAGAAGTTCCGGATGGGGTCGGTGGGGTAGTGGTCGACTTCGGTGGTGTTGTTGGCCGACATGGTGCTGTAAGGTGGCTTAGATAGGGATCTGTAGGAGGTAGGAGGTTAGCAGTCATGGCGATGGTTGATAATGACGGATAGCAATAGTTGGTGATGTTTTGGCGCGGACGTGATGCAAATATTGATGAATTCAATGATGAATGTCCAAGGGTTTGGATTCTGACAAACCTAAAGCTATCATGGGCGAGTGGCACTTAGTAAAAGATATCGCGAGAATACGACTGGACCTAGGACGCAACACTGGCAACCAGTAAATCGTAAGCAGCCGTATCAAATAAAAAGGCCTGCATTGATGTCGAATCGTACTCTTCAAGATAATAGTCACCAAAAAAAATTGTTGAAACTTGATGAAGAAGAAAACCCAACATAAACTGTCCCGAGGCAAGCCCAACAGTCAAGTACATTTAAAACCACCACCTCCACATAACACGCTAATCTCAATCAAACGCTCTCGTACATCTTAATTCCTACTTTCGGCCATTCGCCCACTAGTCCATATCAAATCTTACTCATCGCCACCTCTAGTCACGAGAATCACCAAACACTTCCCGTCAACTATTATCCACTCTATCCATCTCATAGATAACCAAAGACATCCCATGACCATCATGTATGTCAAGGCCATCAACCCTCTCCCAAGTCCAATTCCTCATTGTTCCCGCGTCTTCCGGATAACGGAGGTTATCCTGTACTCCGTTCCGGGCTGTCTACAACCATCCCCTCCCCGTTCTTCCGGATGTAGTAGCTTAAGGCTGGTCTAGACTAAAGGAGCCATTTTGATTGATATACTAATAAGTGATCAGCAGACCCAAGACAATGGCAAAAACAAGCAACCTGGCACAACCTTTATCGATAACTCTGCCCTAAAATCCTCCGAGGCTCAGACAATTCATGGCGGGACGGAGCTTCCCGTGTTCTCATGGTTGGTTATATCACAACCCTGTATTCCGTTTCGTCACAACTAATACATAAAATTTGTATAATAATATTCCATTTCATCATTGATCAATGCAAAGCTAAACAAAGGGGCTCATAACAATATCATCTACTTCGGAATCTCAATACAATCAATGTTTTGGTCACACTTAGACTTCCAAGTCCACCAAGGCAGCCAGCCAAGTCACAAATGTTTCGTTGAGCCACTCATCAATAACCCGTAAAACTGCAACAAGTTTATACGCATCCTGTACCATCGACGTCGACCCAATGGTTACTGGCCCCACAATCTCCACCGAAGATGGCGTATCTCGGCACGCAAAGTACAACCTCCAAATGTCACTCTCAGCCGAGATTATGGGAAGAACCGGCAGCCGAGGCACAGGGGTATCACTGGGGTCAGCCCGGAAACTGTCCATGCGCTTGAACCAACTAGCTGCCCACACGGAGAGTCTTGAGCGCGAGTATCCAACAGCATCGTGTACCCCGGAACTGGCCACAAAGATACCGACAGGCGTCATACGAAGCAATCGATACATGGAAGGAGAAATGGTCGGGACCTCGCTTCTCTTGATATATTGTTTGACATTGCGACGAATGGCATTGTCGGCATTAAGAAGAAGACCAATGGCAAACCCTTGAAGCAGTTCCTGCTCGCTTTGCAGCTTAGAATATGAAGCTTTGGTCATAGGTTGTTCCGTAGGCGCAACTACAACACTATCGTCGACAAGGTACTGGTAACAGATCTGCGCATGATCCAAATCCTGAATTACCACGCGTTTCTCAGTATCAAAGGCGTGGCGAAGCACGCTCTGATGAACTTCGCGCTCCGAAACAGTTCCGCCCTGGGTAGCATTGGAACAGGCAACAATTGCTGCAATACGATTTCCCTCAGTCTCAAGACTTGGATGAACTTTAGTTGAACTGGAATAGTCAGAACCAACTTGCGAACCGTAGGCAGAGTCACTTTGAAACTGGAAGTCCTCAAGTCCCTCCAGTTCATAGCGCTTATGGGAGGGAAGAAAAGGCGAGTTGCCTTCTAGGATATCCCGAATGTTATCCAAAGTAGGTGTGAAGTTGGAGTCGATATTGGAAACCCGCGGCCGAATTGTCTTGAAAGATGAGGTCGTCTTCCACTTAATCTCCCAGTCCATATCTTTGTAGTTAACTTGTGTTGCCTTGGAAACCGTCACTCCGCCTGCCTGAGAGACCATTGGCGAGTGAGACACAGGCGTGATCGCCTTGTCCTTGGGGGCTTTCAATGGGGCAGACTTAATCTCAACCAAGGGCTCCTGAACAACAGCCTTGGCAGGCTGTTCAACGAAATTCTCAACGACCGGTTCCGCCATCTTTTCAGAATTCGACAAAGGTTGATATCTCCTGCCACCATTATACCCTTGATACCCCCCCCCATGCCCTCCGTAACCACCGTAATCACTGTAAAACTCGCTAGACTTTCTAGAGGACACAAAGTTGGAGCTCGGTGGATGCTCAACAAATGAGATTGCAGTAGCAGTGTCGTCGTAGCCAAAGTTGGCCTTGGTCTTTTCAGCGGCACGCTTTTTGACCATGTCGATGATGGGATTCCAGAGACCAGGAATATCGACAAACTCACGTGGATCAGGAACTTCGTCCGCAGTAGAAGGTTGCGTTTCAGAGCAGCCAAAGGAATTATGGGGGTTAGGAAAGTCATCGGCCTCGGATTCACTATCTCCCCAATTTCCCTTCTGGAATGACCGCATATGTTTCTCGCGTTTACTGAACGTAGTGACAGGCTTAGATCCAACAGATACTGAAGACTCAACTTGCTTCTCGACTGGAGGAGGGAATGGTTTTACTTCAATGTTGTTGAGGTTGTTTAGTGCCTGTTCACTGAGAGGAGACTTTTTCTTGAGGGTCACCCGCGTTGGGGCCTTGACTGAACTGGAGCTGTCATGAGCACCAGTCTGACGCGAGGGCCTTGAGAGATCAATTGACTTGAGACCAGTTTGATGAGAAGGGTTGTTGCTAACTTGCAAAATGGACTTGGCAGGTCGAACTTCAAGTGGCGTATTGTTATTCCGGACCGAAAGTGTTGATGAGGCACCCTTAGTTTTGCGAGCTGGAGTCCGTGAGGTCAATAGAGCCATCTTGAGAGTCAGATGCCTATGAGTGGAAGGAACACCAACGTTGCTGATGCTATCAGAAGGTGAGATCTCGGGCAGATTCTTCTGGGTAGACGTCTCCTGTCCAAGATCAACCAAATCTCCACCGGGCGTGTTTTCCTGATCCTCGGTGGCTCTTTGCTTAACAAATTCCTGGGGCGGGATCTGTGGGCCCCAGGCTTGATGGACATATGCGTCCGAGCTCGTTGGGTGTGACGGGTCGGCAGTGCGGACAGCCAAAGATTTCTTCTTTCCACCAGATTTCTTCTTGGGCTTGGAGTGGAGCGAAACCGCACCCAGCGGGGTAGAAAGAGGCGGCATCGTGAACTGGGTAATCTGTATCGCTATAACAGAAGATGGCGAGATCAAGACTGCGGAATTGAGTAATAAGTTGTTCGATATCGCGTTCGTCAGTCGACAGGGAGCAAGACAGACGATGGGAAAATCCTATAGATTATGGAGGATGTGGCCAGGGATTCAATGAAAAACTTGTTCAGGCAAGGCCGAAGTTAGTCAAAGTGCAGTCAAGACCTGGTCTGACATCATGATGTAGCGAGCATAGAGTAAAGCCATATCGAGAAGTCAATTACTGACTGTCGCCGGAGACTAATAATAAAAACCACTTGATATGAATTATTATTGCATGATGCATCATCAATACCGAAGCGGTAAATTATCGCTGCTTGTTGTCCGGGTTCTTTGTAGATGATGTCAGATCGGCATGCGGGAGTCCAACTTACCGGATCACGATGGATGGAATTGAAAATGTCAAATGCAATGTGTGATGATGGTGTTGGCCAGTGCAAAGGTGTGTTACAATTGGCCAGCCCAAGAGAATATGCGGGATGGCGGTAAAGGACTAATGACACCTTCGTGCCGACAGAAAAAAATGCAAAGGTCACCACCACCCCCTGAATGTCTGTGTAGGCCTGCCAGGATGGTTACAAGTAGAAGACGATCCCTAAGCAAAAGCGGTGATGATGGGTGAGTTTGACATCAAGGTTGACTGGTGGTCAGGCTCACTGGAGAAGATGAGTTTGGTCAGTTGTCGCGAGGCTGGAAAATTGGGAAGAAGGCTCGGGAAAGGTCCAGCCAGTTATTTTTTTTTTTTCAAAAGGCACTTGCCTTTGCAGAGTAAGTTAGGTACACACTAATGGCATGGACAATACTGATTGCAGGCTGTACCTACTACTTACAAGCAACAACTGCGCCAGGTTGAAGAAACTACCTGAAAATACAGGGGGGGGGGCATGTTTTTGTGGGACCAGGGTTTATCCACCTTAGAAAAAATGGGAGCCTGACCTAATATAGAAAGAACCTAAAATACGTGCTATCTCTTTTCAGAAGAACCAAGCAAGCTATTGCCGAAACGTTACAACACTACCAGTCACATGATAGATTTAAAGTGAAATAAAATAAAATAAAATATCGTTCAATTTCTGAAGACAAGCAAATACTCCAATCTCCCGCCGACATCAAAGGAATTACTTAGAACCGAGTTGGCACGAGAAAGTGTCGATTACTATAACTAGACAACTATGGCAAACACCAAACATAGCACACAAAGGCAACGACACAACAATTATGACACCAAAGGATCACAAATCACCTGAATTATCTGTCACACCTCATGATCAAACCATTACGAAGTGTCGTTGAAAGCCTTCTTCAGGCACTTGACGGCAGTAGACCCCTCAAGCTTGAGGATTGACAAGCACGAAGCGACCGACTCAATGCTCTGGTAGGGACCGAGAGCAGACAGGCAAGATGACTTCTGGATCGTTGAGAGAAGACCGTAGTCTGCGAGGGCCAAGCAAGCATCCGGGACGATGTTGGTGCAAGTGGTCTCCAACTTGGAGCTGATGCAGTTGTAAGTAGTATCACCGTTCTGAGTGGTGAAGCAAGACTGGAACTCTGTGTCGGCAAGGTCACCAAGACCAAGGGTGCCCTTGCAGACACCGACGAGGGCAGCGTACGAGAGACCAGACGTGCCCTGAAGAACATTGCAAGCAATGGGCATCTTAGCACATAGCTCAGCGGCAGTGGATGAGGCGGCAGCACTGGAAGAGGTGCCAGAAGATGAGCTGGAAGTGGTCTTAGTGGCAGTAGAGAAGGTAGTGGGAGCAGACGACGAGGACTCAGCAGTGGTGGATGCAGCAGTAGATGAGGCAGCAGTCGAACTAGGCTCGGCAGTAGTTGTCTCATCAGCATCAGTCGACAGGTCTTCGGGCTTAAATGTTGCGTCTTCAGTCGAGCTAGCAGCGGAAGTAGAAGATGCGGCTGAAGTTGTAGGAGCAGAAGTGGTAGCGACAGAGCTCGATGCAGCAGAAGAGGAAGCGGCCGAGGTGTTGGTGGCAGAAGTAGATGCAGCGGAGCTAGACGCGACCGAGGTCTCAGAAGCAGACAACGAAGCAGAAGACGATGAAGCAGACGACGAGGCAGCGGCCGAGGTGTCAGTAGTAGAGGTGGACGCAGCGGAGCTAGACGCGACCGAGGTCTCAGAAGCAGACAACGAAACAGCAGACGACGACGAAGCGGATGAAGCAACGGAACTAGACGCAGTAGAAGCAGTAGAAGAGGCAGCGGCCGAGGTGTCAGTAGTAGAGGTGGACGCAGCGGAGCTAGACGCGACCGAGGTCTCAGAAGCAGACGACGAAGCAGAAGACGATGAAGCAGACGACGAGGAAGCGGCCGAGGTGTTGGTAGCAGAAGTAGATGCAGCGGAGCTAGACGCGACCGAGGTCTCAGAAGCAGACAACGAAGCAGCAGACGACGAAGCGGATGAAGCAACGGAACTAGACGCAGTAGAAGCAGTAGAAGAGGCAGCGGCCGAGGTGTTGGTAGCAGAGGTGGACGCAGCAGAAGTCTCCGAAGCGGACGAAACAGCAGACGACGAAGCAGAGCTGGACACGGTAGACGACGAGGCGGCGGAGGTCTTGGTAGCAGAGGTCTCCAAAGATGAAGTCACCGAGGCAGATGACGAAGTGGAAGCGCTAGATACGGCAGAGATCTCAGTAGAAGAGGGCTCTGAAGTAGATGAAGCAGGGGACGACGAAGTAGCAGAGGTTTCGAAAACAGAGCTAGACAGCGCAGAAGAGGAAGAGACAGACGTCTCGGAAGCAGAGCTTGAGGCACTAGAGCTAAATGAAGCAGGTGACGAAGAGGGGCTAGACACAGCAGAGGATGAAGCTGTAGCAGATGCTGAAGTCTCAGCACCAGTGCTAGAGGCATCAGTAGAAGTGACAGAGAAAGCACCAGAGCTAGAGACACCCGAGGTAGTAGACGAAGTGTCAGAAGTAGCAGTGGAAGAAGCACCAGTGGAAGAAGGACCAGTAGAGGAGGCGCCAGTGGACGAGCCGCTGGTGGACGAAGCGCTAGCGTTGGAGACACTTGAAGTAGCAGAGGAAACGCCAGAGGAAGCATCGGTGCTTGAAGCACCAGAAGTAGAAGTACCAGAGGAAGAAGAGGAAATATCAGTGCTTGAGGCTCCAGAGGTAGAAGTGCCAGTGCTCGAGACACCCGAAGTAGCAGATGAAGCACCGGTGCTGGAGGCACCGGAAGAAGTGGCGGAGGATGGACTGGTGCTTGAGGCATCAGAAGTAGAAGCGCCGGTGCTTGGGACACTTGAAGAAGTGGCAGATGAAGCACCAGTGAAAGAAGCATCAGTGGCAGTAGATGAGACACTGTCTCCAGTGGAAGAAGTAGAAGCAGAAGTGCTTGAGACCCCTGATGTAGCAGATGAGGCACCAGATGAAGTACTGGCACTTGAGGTAGCTGAGGTAGCTGAGGTAGCTGAGGAAGCACCAGAAGTGGTAGATGACACATCAGAGGTAGAGGCATCCGAAGTAGAGGAAGCATCAGTGCTTGAGGCACCAGAAGAACTGGCAGACGAAGCACCTGAGGTGGCAGACGAAATCCCAGAAGTAGGGGCAGCAGAGGAGGAAACGCCAGTGCTAGAAGCGCCAGTAGTAGCAGCGTAAGTACCAGAGGTAGAGGCACCACTGCTCGAAACTCTCGAGGTAGCAGAGGAAGCACCACCTGAAGTTGTGACCGAGGTAGGGGCTAAAGAACTGTCAGAAGTGACGGAAGTCTCTGTAGCCGAGGAAGTGGCGATTGAAGTGGGAGCAGAGCTCGAAACACCTGAAGAAGCACTTGTGGCAGCACTAGTAGCAGAGGAGGTAGCAGCTGAAGTGGGAACAGAGCTTGAGGCACCTGAAGTGGCAGAGGTAGCAGCGCTAGTAGGAGTGGAAGAGCTACCAGAGGAGGCAAAAGTACCAGAGGATGTAGCGGCAGTGGCGGATGTGGGAGCTGAAGAGTCGCTCGAGGTAGCAGCACTGCTGGGAGCAGAAGAAACGCTCGAAGAGGCACCAGAAGTGGCGGCGCTAGTAGCAGAAGTAGCCGTGGTGGTGGCATCAGCAGTCCCTGGAATATAGTAAGCCGTACCAGTCGCCTGCTGACGAGCCTGAACACCCGGAGAAGGAGTGCTACCGGGAGGGTAGTAAAGCGTCATAGCTTCATCTGCACCGCAGTCGTCACAAGATAAAGTACTGGTGACATATGGGCCATCATACGAGTTCGTTACCGAAGTAGGGGGCACTGAGATGATGGTGGTGGCAGTGTTGGTACCAGTGGGCTCAATGGTCAAGGTTGCGGGGTAGGTCTCAGGGCAATCACAGTAAGCAGCATAAGTCAGGAGGGTGGAGGCCGGAAGTGAGGTTGAGAGAGAAGCGCTGGAGGAGCTTGAAGAAGCAGCGCTGGTAGAAGCGGGGGCGGAGGAGGAGGAGGCACCTGAGGTGGAAGCAGAGAAGCTTCCAGACGAGGTAGGAGCACCGGTGGAAGAGACACCACTGGATGAAGTACCACTGGAGGTGCCACTGGAAGAGCTGCCGGTGGAAGAGGCATCAGTGAACGAAGCACTATTAGAGGTACCACTGGAAGAAAGACCAGTAGAGGAGGCACCGGTGGATGAAGCGGCAGTGGAAGAACCACCAGTAGACGAAAAGCCGGTTGAAGAGCCACCACTGGAAGAAGCAGAGGAAGAGCCACCAGTAGATGAGGCACCAGTTCCTGTAGAGGTACCAGTAGAGGTACCAGTCGAGGTCCCGCTAGTGGAGCTGGGGGAAATAGAAGAATCAGTGCCAGTAGAAGTCACCCCAGAAGTAGTGGCAGCATTGGTGCCCGAAGAAGCACTGCCACTAGTGGAAGGGGCTGACGAGGTGCCAGTGCCTGAAGAAGCCCCAGTGGCAGAGGTAGCAGCACCAGAAGGAGTAATGGTGCTATCAGGAGTTAGTAAACGACTGTTGGTCAGGAACGAAGATCAACTTACGTGTAACCAGTGATTGTACCAGTACTGATAGCTGTAACAGTCGTGTCGATATCAGTGGCAACACTATCAACAGTGAAAATCACACCATCAGTAACAGTGATGACAGTGGGAGCCGTCACATGAGTGGACACAACAATTGGCTGGCTAATGATAACCTCAGTAGGCTGGACAATGACGGTGGTCGGGCCAGCGGGACAGTCGGTAGCGGCGTAAGCCAGACCGATACCCGCGCTGCCGGCAACAGCAGAAGCCTTCATGATGAATAAATGAAGAGAAACAACAAGAAATAAAGAATGTGAAGAAAGTAAGTGAATGTTAGTCAAAAAGGCAGACAAAAATAAAATATAATATAAAAAATATAGGGAAATTAAGAGTGAAAGCCGAAGTGAACAAAAATAGGGATTGACGAAGAGAAAGAAGGAAAAAGAAGGAAAACGAAAAGAAAGCAGAAAAACAAACTAAAGTAAAGGTCCTTCGAGTCCGGTGAAGATGCTGCGTGAAGAGAAAAAGCAAGAACAAGAAGCCATCATGAGAGACGACGGGCTTGTGGCTTATATGTGAAATCAAGGCAAGTCTGGTGAAGTCAACAAGAGTATAGTCGTACACTCACATGGCAAGGATAGTAAGGACCAAAGGGAGAGAGTCGGTAGTGCATGATTGGGTTCGTGGCTTCGGCTTGGGTTTCCGGTCAGCCAAAGGCAAACCATGGAGGAACGATGGAGCGAACTGACAGTGGATACAGAAGCTTGGGCGAGGGTTCTTGACTAACCTAATAGAGACGAGGATACTAGGTAACATGTAACCAGGGAATGCCATAGTAAAGGGCTCGCTTCATAGGCTCCATTCCCTAGAGGTTCTTTGGAATGATATCCCTTGTTCACATTTGCCTCTGCTTTCAAGCCTCAGTCTTGACGGAGGAATCAGGATTAATTGGATCAATTGGATCTTTTGATCACTTAGTTGGATTCAGGAGGTAGAGCTTGTGAAACCAAAGATTGGATATCGCTGGTTTAAGGTGCAAATAGCAACGGTTTGGCTAGCAAGAACCGCCCTCCGGGTAAGAAATATCTCCCTAGCATTAGTAATAGGTTATCTCGGTACATTCGTTCCTATGGAAGTAATATTAGTTCATTCAACGAGACAACAAAGGGTCTCAGAATCCATAAAAGGACCAATTAACCCTTGGATCTGGTCTGACTGAAATGTAGAATTTTTCTGTCAGAGAACGATATCAGATAAACACTCTTGATCATCATATTCCCCTGACGACTATAACTTGGCAAAAGCAGGACGTCCGCATCAGGTCGGTGGATCATGGCATTCCAATAATGGCACGTGTTATCAGAACAAAGTCGGCCATTCCTCCGCCTGAGACAACCGGGCGCACAAGGGCAACGAGGTTGGCGGAAATAAGCCGACGACACGGAGGTAACTGTAGTTTTGCTATGCTGCTAAAGTATGAACAAAAATGCAGCTTACGTGGAGGTTGTAGTGTCTAGTGTTACGTAACCTTGGGATGGAGAGCTAGAGATGTAACCAAGCCCATAGATTCCTCACACTCATATCTTGGTCCACTTCTAACCATGTCGGTTAGCTCAAGATGAACCCATATAGGCATGGTAGCTCCTTCATAAGTCCATACATTCAGTAGACCCAGGTCTTGGGGACATCTTTGCATATTCCCCTTCCTATAGTCTCTTCAGTATGCTTCGCTTCATAGCTCGCCTGTAACCCCCAACTCCTCCATGTCTCAGCTGTAGGTCATCAACAAATAGCAGTCAAATATATCTTCCGGTCTGTCGAGCATCATAACAGCTACCTGCATTAATAAGAGGGCAGAAGAAACCTTGCGGTGTGCTGAAACTTGAGACTTGCTGCTGCAAACGCGCGTATAGCCGACAACAGTAAAGGACCTCGCGTCGGCAAGATTGTACCCGCTGCTTCCCTTGGTCACACAACAAGGGAATGCGAAGGGAACACTTTACGCAAAGAAGTGAGTAATAGCAGCGGCAATCGGAACGGAGGAGAACAGTTTGACATAACAGTGTAGCGTGTAGAGTTGTAAGGGATAGCTAGGAAGGAATGAGGCGATAAG
>MKGJ01000496.1:0-17890 GCA_002018255.1 Bretziella fagacearum | reverse complement strand
CCCCCCCCCGCCCGCGCCGCCTGTGTGCGACCTATTGGAAGGATTCTTAGGTCCTTCCTAGCCTTGTGACTTTATGACAAAAAAGATAATTTGTTCCTTGTATTATTGTTCGGCGATGTGTCAAGTCACCGTGTCCTCATTTAGTTGCTACTCATGTTATTTGCTACATGGAAATCTACGGGATTTATTTGACTTGGCTTGGATCTAAATGTCATGGAGTCGGGATGTTACCTGTGTCGCACGGGCGGGGAATGTCCAGTTTCGTCGTAGTACACAAAGATTATATCTCGAATGCTGGAGTTGGCATCTTCCTTGTAGCCTAGCGTCCTATCAGTTACCCTTAGTATGTAAATAGGTATATCGGATATCCTTACATGCAATCAATCACATTACAGACTAGATCTCCAACAGGCTTTACAGCAATCAGGAAGTCGAGACTATACAAGAATGGAGGGTCCGCGGATCTCGGACGACGGCCCGGAAAGTGGCGGCCGGAGTATGTTTTTGGGGGATTCAGTGCCTTCCTTCATGAAGTGACTCCATAGGGCGTCGACACATACAAAGAGATATCAGTAAGACCATTAGCAAGTGAAGGCGGCAAGTCGATGAGGCAAGTACAATGTGACGCAACTGACATCTCTCTCTGGAAGACATGTACATAAGTACCAGTTCCATAGTAAAATAAAAACATTGGTATCG
Organism: Bretziella fagacearum; assembly: GCA_002018255.1. NCBI lineage: Eukaryota > Fungi > Ascomycota > Sordariomycetes > Microascales > Ceratocystidaceae > Bretziella > Bretziella fagacearum. The sequence goes on along the minus strand of MKGJ01000496.1, from coordinate 17,191 downwards.
AGCCAATATCTCGAGTTCATCACAGTGGGGCTGACTGGTATATCTACCATCATGCGATGTTGAACAAAATAATTTGGAAAATATGACTTGTTTTTCTTTTTTAATAATAACTCTGGCGAGACAACCTTCTCGTCTACAGTGCCTGCTTCTGGAAGCTATAGCCCATAAGGCTCGTGCATAGCGCATCCATGGGACAATATCAAGAGGACGGCGGTGGCGGCAGCGGTGGCGGCAGCGGCGGCGGTGAAATGTGCCATCACATCATTGACACCTGATTAATTATATCCTGTATATTACTTTCACGGCAAGTCACTCAGGCAATCTGGCCTCTCAAGATTCTGCACACATCATCTCATCACACCCAATATCTCCAATGTCCAATATGCCCCTTCACGGCACCCCTGGTCCTGTGTAGCCTCTATCCAAACTTCCCACGTCCATCCCCCCCCTTCTTCATCACCATCAGAGTGACTATCACCACTACCCTACCTTTCCTCAACATCGCAAAAGCGCACAATATGCCCCCCCCCCGTCCCCCCAACCACAAAGCCCAATCTTTTCTAGTCACTACGCCCGAAAAGCCCCTCTTCCAGCCTCGGCCTCGACCGCTAGCCGGCTTCACACCATGATGCATCGCCACCCTCCTATTCGCATCTACCTGGCATCTTGGGTACTAGGCTATGAGGTGGTTGCGGCCGGCGGGTCTTCCGGTCAGATATCAAGAACAAAAGAAGGGATCCGAGGGATGAAGAAGGGCGAAAGATGTGAGGGGTGTTGCTTTTAGGACTTCTGGCTTGTCGATGATAATATATATATCTTGGTAGTAAATGTTTGATTCAGAAGGGATAAGCAGAGTGCTCAGTTAGATATAGGGTGTGCTTTCTTTGGTACTGGACATGCATGAGCGTATCATCAACGGAAAGAGAAGTCTGGGTCGGGCACTCTGCAGATCGGCGTCAATCCGCATAGACAAATAGAAGTGAAGAATTCCACAGGCTGACAATAGCCATACCGGAGAAACCCAAGGCCCAAATCAATTGTAATTTTGGTATTGCATGCGGACACAATTTAACGCTACTGCAAAGCAGTATCTCCAGAGTTGCAATCACCGTCAGAGTAGTTTGAAAGTACTACACATACATACCAAGATGGTGTGGTGTGGTGTGGTGTGTGATGATGTAAATTGTTGGAGTCGACCCAGGTAACTTGGCAACCACGGCTGGAGATGGATCCAGATGACGACCTGGTTGTATAAGATTGTCAGAGGTTATCGGGAACACTAGGAGACCGGAGAGATATAGGGGGATGGCCGGACTTGCAGACTGCTGCAGGTCGTAGGAGAGTTCTGAGCTATGGATATATCGATCGCAATTGTGCATTGGAGGACACGCATGGCTAGCTATCAACATCCGTTGTCACTGAGACTTGGTCCGGAATCACCCTCAAAAGAACAGAGATGGCGGAACTCCTCAGATCAAGATTATATCTCAAAGTAGTAGTAATACGCATCGGTCCATCTCCGACAATGCACCCCACTACATCCAAGACTGGGATATCACCCGACACATCGAACAACCGAGTTCCCCGGATGCGTCTCGTGATAACTGCAAAGACTTTTGTTTATTCCGTCAGTCAAATGTTGTCTTCTGTGAAGAACACGGCCAGTCAATTACAACTGTCCACAGGTTTAGCACCGATTTTAAACCCACGATCTTGTCTCACGGATTCATCATCTTCGGCGTCACATTCTAGAATTTTGGAAAGATGTTGAATGACAAGAGATAGACGAGTGTTTTTGTTTTCTTTGAAGGTATCATGGCCGTTATCTTTGGCCTTTGATGATCATGCATTGTTGGGGTGGCTGCTTTCGGTTAAGGTGCTCTGCAGGTTATAGCAGCGCCTTGTACCTACGTAGTATGTGCCTATGTATATGTCAGGTACTAGTTAGAGACTTCCTTTCTAACGAGAGCCTACCTATGTCCATTATGGGGTCAATTTGATCAGTGTTGACAGTGTGCTAAAGTACATATGTCCTGCATTGAGACACTGGGCTATGCCAGTATATTGATCAACAGGATGATGCGTCCAGTTGAACATAAACATGTAGGTGATTGATGGTTTTGATGATTGACTTGATTCTATCAAGGTAGTAGACAGGAGTATGAGAAACATGATCACAATAAACAATACATAGCACAGCAGAATTTTCACCAGACCCACTTTACAGATACACCTTAGTCAGACTCCACAATACTTTGTACACCAGTCTGGCAGCAGCTAATGAAATTATTCATGCAATATTTCAAGATTTCTTGATATATCTGTTTATTGTCTAACAAACAATGTATCCACTCACTATCCTCTCTACCTCTTATTATTGAACCTCCTAATCTGCAGTCCCCCCTCGCCCGGCGTCTCACCCGCGTCTCACCAGCCAGCAAGTTCAAATATACCCCATTAAAGCTGTACTGCGCCCTCCTTATCCACACAGACACTTTTGCCGCAATGCGTATGGCTTCGATGTCAACACACAGCCTAGTTGCATAGTCGAGAGAGAGAGAGAGTGTGTGTGTGTGTGGTTACATTGCCACAGTGCAACAAGTCATTCCTGATAAGAAGGCCCCTTGCATCTTGTCTGTCCACCTCTTGGTGACTTTATTTCTCCAGCAACGATAAGTGAGAGTCAACCAAGGCAGTTAATGAAGACTTATCGAACAATGGATTATATAAATATGAATATACAGCATTCAAATATCTTCCAGCAATGAACCCTTCACGGGACATCGTATACTTGCCCCACCCCAATGACGGCCCCATCATCCTAGTCACCCTTCCAAAGTACTCCAAAGCGCCCTCAAACACCCGCCCATCCAATCCCCAACCCCCAATCACCACACTCACTGCTCATCCGGTAAATTCTTGTCCCCTCTCCCCTCCTTCGTCCGTCTACCCCCTTCGCTTTCTCAGCCCACTAGTCAGATATCACATCCTTCCACTCCCGAATAATGATTAACCGCGACGCGCCATATGTAGTCACTGTGCGAGCATTTGCTTTCTTTTCTATGAGCTCGTAAGAAGAGGAGGGGCTACGAAGTACCTACTTTGATTTTTGGGCATATCGACTGGAGACCCGTATCTATAAAGCACACAAGATTGTGGCCATGGAATGAGCATTCGGGGTTGTCGTCGAGTTGTGTGGGGCCGAGGAGAGGGCACGGACGGCGTTGGGGCCCACTGTTTCGGCCTGAGGGAATGACACATATAGGGAAGACACATAACCCCCTCTGATATTACGTGACAGCAATACTCTAGGTGATATTGGACACTTGATGAGTATTTGTGGAGACCATATCACGAACCATAACTTCAAGCGAATATCTCGCGCTAAAATAGACAAAGATGATATGTGCATATATCCTCCGGTCGTCTTTTCCATCACCCACTCACTACCTATACATATACAAGAGATTATATTTGCTCTCCCCAGGGAAACGCAAAAATAAATCACAACAACCAAGAAGTAGCCGTGGTAACCTAAAAAAAAATCAAAACCAGACCAGTAAATCAAGAACCATGAAATCAAAACTGAACGCCGCCCGTATTTTTTTAGTACTCCCATGAGGGCACTGTCATGCATTACACGACATGAACCCACAAAGATAGATGCCCATGATGGCAGCTTACCGCTTGATGATAGTCACTATATGGCACTACGTTAGCAATCATCCCCAAGCATCCCGAGCTTTCTGTATCAACTGAACTTACCAATGTCCTCGTCGGCCAGAACATGAGTCAGACCAACACGCTGCGGCTGGTGCTTCACTGACTTTCCGTACACAATCGCTGCTTTGAACTGCTCCAGGATTGTCTTGTGAATCGAGTTACACTACCGCCATTGTTAGCACCACCATGTATCACGCATCTTCTTCCATCTTTGGTAACTCACGAAATCCTCCACTGTGCACCGGTTCGCCCGCAGCACAACCGGCTCATCGTAGTCCGGCAGTCTTCCCTGCGGCTTTGTGTACACGCGCACCAAGTTCAACTTCTCCCACATGGCTTCCATCAGCTCATCAATGTTCCACCCGTGCTCCGACGAAATGGGCACCGCATTGGGAATCCGGTATAAAAGATCCAGCTCCTCAATGCTAATGGCGTCGATCTTGTTGAGCACGTAAATGACTGGAATATACGAACGTGACTTCGCCTCCAGCACATCAATTAGGTCATCAACCGTTGCGTCGCAGCGGATTGTGATATCCGCAGAGTTGATACGGTACTCGCTCATAACAGCCTTGATCTCGTCGTGATCAATGTGCGTCAGTGGCACCGTATGCGTAATGTTCAAGCCACCTTTATCCTTCTTTTTAAACGTAATGTTTGGCGGCTGCTTGTTAATCCGAATACCAAAACCCTCCAACTCCGATTCAATAACCCGCTTATCCGTTAGCGGCTTGTTAACGTCCAACACGATGAAAATCAAGTGGCACGTTTTCGCAACGGCAATAACCTGCCGACCACGACCACGGCCGTCCTTGGCACCTTCAATAATACCCGGTAAATCGATCATCTGAAGCGGCGCACCATTGTACTTGACTTGACCAGGAACTGATGTCAAGGTTGTGAATTCGTATGCGGCAGCCTCCGAATGCTGGCCGGTTAAACGGGACATGAGTGTGGATTTTCCGACTGAGGGGAATCCGATGAATCCAATGGAGGCGACACCCGTGCGAGCCACATCGAAACCAGTACCACCGCCACCACCACCGCCGGAGGGGGTGAGAAGTTCACGCTTGAGCTTGGCAAGCTTGGCCTTTAGTTGACCCAGATGATAGGCGGTTGCCTTGTTCTTCTGCGTGCGAGCCATCTATGGGAAAGGAAAGAGGAACATTCGTTAGATCGATATGGTCGAGACATTGAGGAGTTTGTCATTGAGGTTCAATTTGTCGTCAAAGCACATATCTGTCGCTTTGGTGGTCGTAGTAGCGTTGAGGGTCGTCGTCATAGTATCATAGTGATGTCGCCTCGATCTATATCATGACTCGCTTCGCAGTTGAAAACTTACTTCAGACTCAATCTCCTTGATCTGTTCACATTGTCAGTATGATATCCAATAAAGTCTCAAATCTACCACTGTCACGCCAGTAGCAGCCAATGTGTGTATGACGCACCTTTTCCACCGTGGTAGACATCTTGTCGTCGTTATCTCGTGATAATATTCAAATATAAGTGTCGACTCTGGGTCTATGTATATCGCTGCAAACTTGATTCAATTGTTGTTGTTCGAGTTAAGCAGTCGGTATTGATTCGTTTCGTTTGTGTTGTGTCGAGTCGTGTCGCGTCGTCGGCAAATCATTCACAGCCTTTCATCGTCAACTTCCAGAAATTGTCAAATCTTTAATAGAGCCTCGTCGTTCCTTCCTCCCGAAGGAACTTCAAGTTCTTTTTTTTATAATACGTGCTGTTACTACCTTAAGTACTGGATGATTGGCAAGTAACACCCCGCTATTACTATTAGTTACAGCGCCTAGTGGGGTTAATGAAAATTGAATATAGTTATTTCACATTTATTTAGTGGATACTCATCAGCCGCTCTCAGCTGTCCGCGGCTGGCACACATCTTTTCCATCGTTAGAGTCTCCACTTTTAATCAACTCCACAACGACATCAGTAGGAATTACGTCACGAAAGAATCAAGATCAAAAATAAGCTAACATGTACATATAAATTTAAATTCAATCCCACCCACACAACTCCATGTTTCCCAACAACCGTATACCAATGTAATGTGTAAAAACATAGTAAAAGAAAAACACCCGCTTGCCCAACCGGCAAGCCTGCCCAAGAGATAACTCCATAGGGGGCTACATAACAATAAAGAGATAATACCCCAGCCAGTTATGATGATAACCATGGCGATATGGAATGACAGAAAAGTATACACTAAGAAGTAGATGAACAAGAGAGAAAATGTACCGATACGACAAGACCATAAAAGACGCGCCACGATCCCGTCGCGAAAAGAGCAACAATAAGCAAAACATGAAAAGTGATTACCCAAGATGATGACACCAAGACGAATCCATCGACGACAACGACGCAAATATACAGAAACGGTATGGGTATGATATGCAGAAAACAAATGAGAACATACGATACAGCAAAGTATGATGCCCGTGAGACCTGAAGAAACCAAAAATAAACTAAGATGCTAGCCGATTCATAAACACCTTAAGCCGTCCCGTTGGCCGGCGCTGAAATGCCGTTAACAAGTCCGGCCGGAGCTGCGGGGGCATCAGCGATGTTGGACATAGGAGTAGTACCTCGAGCACTGTCCTTGTTGTAATCAGCCGCCAGAGGAATCAAGTACTCCAAGTTCTGCTCCTTGCAGATCTGGACGTAATCAGGTTCATGGGGGAAAACCTGGGTGACACCTGACCGACGAGGAACTGGGTTTGGAATGGGCGCCGGAGTCCGTGAAAGGGGGGAGAATCCAGGGAGATTATCCCTAACATATTCACCGTTGATAAAGTACCGCCGCCGGGGAGCGAATCCTCGGTATTTCTCGACATCGGGGTCACTACGCCACTTGTTTCCAGACCACAAGCCCTTGAGCTTTTCCTCAGTCTCTGGAAGCTCGCGGTACTCGACTGATAGTTTGATATTGCGAAGATGAGGCATCGAAGGGACAACATCGAGGAGATCCGACACCTGAGATTGATTGTGTTAGGCCGGCCATAGAGACGACATTATCTAGGATTTGTTATTTCAACATACCTTGACAAAGAACATGTCCAATTCAAAGAACCTTTCCTCAGCTTCCGACCGGATACGATTAAGCGTTTCCTGGTCCATGTTGTACGGGTTATTCTCCTGGTTGTAGTAGCCCTGAAGCTTGGAGCCGAGATCATAATATCGGGAGGAGCTTAAAGAGTAGCGATCATTCTCGACACGCCAGATCATAATCTTGGCAATGCGCGAGACGGGAATTCGCTGCCAGGAGGAGTCTATGACATAAAACAAATGTTAGTAATCAAGCAAAAACAGTAATTAAAAGAGCAATATTGTGAACTTACACTTGGGAAGACTGATGTCCTTTTCACCAAGAAGCAAGGCGGCCTGTGTGTTGAGAACCCACTGCTCACGACCTTCGGGCGTGCCGTCGAGTCGAGAATCCATAGTATCCCACCGGACACCCTGCATAACCCGAAACTTCTCAGCAAACGAAGGCCGCTGGGGGTCATCGCAGGTCTCAAGCCAACGTAGGACAGCTGGGAGACGAGCAAGGCGCACGGCTTCTCTCTCCTGGCGCTCTTTCTCAAGGCGTTGCTTTTCGCGCTCAGCAGCAAGACGCTCAGCCTCCTCCCGCTCAAGTTGTTCCTGGCGACGACGCTCGGCTTCTTCACGTTCACGCTGCTTGCGGCGCTCTTCGGCCTCAGCCTTGAGACGAGCTTCCTCAGCAGCCTTTTCCTCGGCGATGCGCTTTTGTTCAATGATCCTCTGACGCTCAGCCTCCTCCTCGGCCCTAAGACGGGCTTCTTCAGCAGCTTTGCGCTCAGCCTCAGCCTTGCGCTTGGCCTCAAGTTCAGCTTTACACCTAGCTTCATGCTCGGCTCTGCGTCTCTCCTCCTCTTCGGCCCGACGCTTGGCTTCTTCTTCAGCTTTCCGCTTGCGCTCCTCCTCGCGTTCACGCTCAAAACGCTCCTGTTTTTCTTTTTCAAGACGAGCCAGGCGCTCGGCCTCCTTGCGCTCCAACTCCTTCTCTTCCCGAAGAATTCGTTCCTTCTCTTCCGCAAGCCGCAGACGCTCTTTCTCTGAGTCACGCTTCTGCTTGGCCATCTCACGATCAAATTCCTCTTTATCAATAGAATGGGCTTTCCTGGAATCATGATCTTCGGAATGGTCATCGAGCTTGCGACGAGATTTGGAATCTAAAGCATCAGAAGTGTAGTGGGAGTTGTGTTGAGGCTTGTTGTTGTCGCCGTCGTCGGTAGTATCCTTGCGAGTACGAGAGGCTTCCGGGACTGTGATATCCTTCATTTCAATATCGCCATCATTGAATGAAGACATCGTCTTGGTAGCACGCTCGTTAGCCTTGGCAGTCTGTTTCTTCAACTTTATCTGTTCCTTGAGAGTCATGCCAGCATTGCTGTGCGGAGCAGATTCACGCTCACGTGCTTCCTTGACAGACTTGGAGGACTTGACAACAGACGAAGTTTCTCGTCCAGGAAGACCGCTCTTAGTGGTCCGTGCATCTTTGTCCATAGAGGACATCCCTTTCTCAGAGTCAGAACTCTTGTCGACACGCTTGCGCGGAACATCAAGACGGCTATCCTTGATTGAGAGCTCAGAGTCAAGACGTCGACGTTTGCTGGTGTTGGCAGCCTCAGCCTCGTCCTTAACCTTGTCGCGTTCGCCTTCAGAGCGAACACCGCTCGGAGAGATGCTAGTCCGATGGCGCTTGGCGCTGGGGCTAGACGAATCATGGCCACTATGGCTTTCGTCGCGCTTGAGAGCCTTGGTGCGGTCGTGGTATTTCTCGGAGATCTCGCCCTTGGATGAGCGTGTCGAAGGGGTCTCGTCACGATCGTGGGGGCTGGATGGCAGGTTCAAAGAGGACGTGTTGGAGGCCATGCTCATACGACGGGCTTTCTGGGATTGCTGTTCCTGGGTAATATCGCCCTTGGAGATAAGCTTCCGCCGCACTTTGGACGCTTCTCCGTCACTAGAAGCGGGCGCCTCAGAGTCCACGGTACGCTTGACTTTCTTCTTTGTGACCACGGGTGATGCTTCGCGATCATTAGAATGACAAGGTTTGGCATCGGTATCACCCCTTTCCTTGTCCTTTTTCTTGGTCTTGACAACCGACGGTCCGGAAAGAAGAGAAGAGCGTTTTCCCGAGGCAGAATCAACAGCATCCGCAGAAGACTTCTTCACATCAGGAGCGTCCCGCGACTTATCCTTTTCTTTGTCACGAATATCGTTTTCCTTAGACGATTTCGAAGTGAGCTTTTTTCGGTTTGATTCGGAATCATGCGGGGCACTAGGACTAGTTAGACGCTTGCCAGATCCAGACTTTAGAATACTCATGGCAGCGTCTTTATCTCGGTTATCTTGGGATTGCAAAGTGCTTTCACGTTCGTTTGCACGAGCCTTGTCGGGAAATTTAGCCCGGTAAGTTTCGTAATGTGACTTGAGTATGTCCTCTTCCTCCTTCCAGTTGAACCCCTGACGTTCGCGGGCAATCTCGTAGTATCTTTTGCCTTTGATATAGCGAGTGGGATCGAAATCAGCCTGTGCAAGCAACAACTTCATAACTTCTATGTTGTCTTGACCAATTGATGCAAGAATTGGAGTCGCGGTTTCAGCGGGCCCAGATTTGATGGGACTCGGGTCGGCCGGAGCTCCACAACCAAGCAAAATGTCCACAATGTCGTCGTAACCCCCACGGGCAGCAGCAGTAATGGCTTCTGGGTATTCAAAGTCCTGGCGGATTCCGAGGAGGTGATTGACGGTTTCTTTGTCACCCTTTGCGCAGGCAGCCCGTAACGTTTTGTCGTCGATACTCATATATAGCAAACGATTGCTAGTTTTGTTGGTGCGCGCGTTAACTTTATGGCGGCTGGTGGCCAGGCCAAATGGTGTGTTGGACGCGCTGTCGAAGGTAGTGCTATGCTGTCGAGAATGGTTGATTTCGGCGATGGATGCATCTTCAGAGTGGTAGGCGGTGTCGTCGTTTTGGGGGCCTTCTGATGGGTGGCGATAGGTGGCCTTGGCCTTTTCGAGGAGTTGACGAATTTCGGGGCCGTTTTCCGTATCGGAAGTTACTCTAGCTAATGGCTCCTCTCCATTAGAGTTAGGCTTACGGGGATTAACGCCAGCCTCAAGAAGAAGGCGCACGACTTCCACGTGACCATTGTCAACAGCATCTAGAAGAGGGGTTTCTTTGTCGTAGTTGATGCAATGTTTATTACAGCCTTTCTCTAATAACAAAGCGACAATCTCGTCACAACCGTGCAGGGCTGCTATTTGCAAAGGCGTATTGCCAGCATAATCGGCAACGTTAAGGTCTTCGGGTCGTTCTTGGAGACGCATCTTGGCTTGTTCATATTCACCCTTAGCACAAGCCCTGGCAAGCAACGTTTGACCGTGAGCATCAAGATGCTTCTTGCTGGGACCTTTACTCGCAGGTGAGTCAACTCTTTCCGCGACTCCGCGAGCCATGACAGCGGACCGGCCACTCGCACGGGGACTCTCATCGTCCGATGAATTGTCCGACTTATAGTCTGACGGGTGTATCGGAGCCGGGGTCCTCCTCTTCTTAGTGACAGATACCCCGTTGGTTGACTGAGTGCGTCGATGCAAAGGTTTCGAGTGTGGCGACAAAGATCGTGTACTCGCGGCTGGTGAATTGAGAATAGAATGTAGAGGTGGAATTTCTGGTTTTGACGGGCGTGATGACTCTTTAGTACCTCGAGAAGTCGTCTGCCCGGAAGACTGTGTACTGTCGGATACTCTAGGTCGTCGCGCTTTATGTGAGACTTCGCCTTCATCGTCGGACTCGGTCTTGATGATTTTACGTTTCTGGAAGGACGATTTCTCGTGGGACGCTGACGATTTAGATGGTTTGTCGCGAGCACCGGGTGCAGATTTGGTATAGGATTCTGATTCCGAATCAGATAACGTTATATGGATTGCTGATGAGGGCGCGGCAGATAAGGCTGTCGCATTAGATTGTCGACGTCGCTTGATAGGTGGAGGCGAGCCACCAGGCGTGGAAGACGCATTTCCATTTACAGCCGCTGATACACCAGAGCTTGAATAAAGACCAATGCTTGCACTACTAGCGTTGGTTGCACTCCTAACAAGATTTGAAGGCTTATCTATAATCTTGTTTTTCTTCGACAAGATCCCGCGGCTGGGGCCATCGGAGGCAGAATTTGTCGAATGTGATCCTCCAGCTATAGAAGGAACATTTGGTCTAGAAGAGGCAACCGACGAGTTCAATTTTGGTAACTTGAGGCTTGGGACTCTGGGTGACGATTGAGGATTTGCATCATGATCCTCACGGTCACGTTCATGCTTCACTTTGCGGACCTTGGAAGGTGAGTATCCATCCTTTCCGGAAAGTACAATGGTTTCTGCGTTGGAAGCATCACTGCCGCCAGTATCATCGTCACGATCGCGGTCTCGTTCTCGTTCTCGATCGAGTTCCCGATTTTTTGAGGCGGACGCTGACAAACGCTCTTTCTCTCGATCCCGTTCGCGTTCACGATCACGATCTCGGTCTCGGTCAAAAGAGTCTCGTGCGCGGTCTCGATCTCGCGCATCTCTTGGTTTTGGTGATTCTTTTCGCGGGGGCGACAGTCGCATAGCAGAAGACTGGCGCAGGTCATCACCAGGACGGCGATGCCCGTGACCACTAACAGACGGGTCGATGGATGTGTCTCGCTTCATCTTGGTTGAAGTCGTGCGCGCATCCATGATGCCTTTTAATCGAGGAGGGTAGGACGGGCTTGAACCATCCTCAGTGGAGGATAGATGGTATTACGGTGTGTGGTAGTTAGGTTGAGGGTATAGAACTGACACTAAGAGTAGGTAAATAATTGTCAGCGTTTGGCCATGCGCCCCAGGGTAGATGTGGTTGTGGTAGTGATTAATTCTGCTTATTTCGGCATATCAGATGTGCAATGAGTATCCTGCAAGTTCTTGCTTCTGGGGATTCCAACGGCAACACAGCAACAAATCATTCATCCACAGCAGCCGAAAGCGAGATGGTTCCGGATGAAAGCCTTCTTTCTTTTTGTGGCGAGGAATGCGGGTTGTTGTCAAAGGCAGGGGAGGCTATCGTCTGAGACTCCAAGGGCAAAATAAAGGCGCAACTAGGGACGTGATAGGACATAAAACACGATGGATTTGTGATGCGAAAAAATAAAAGGAAAATATAAAGGAAAATGCAAGATTGCAGAATGCGATTGGAGGTATTGGAGGGGGGACGTCAAGATGTGGAGAAGATAGAAAAACTAACCCGTAACGTCGAGATTGACGAATGCGTCCGGGATTTCGACGATTTCACAGTGTTGCAGGTTGGTGATGCAGAATAGCTACAGCACTTTGGTTGCAGGGCCGTCGAATCGTGCGTGGGTCGATAATATGATCGCAACAAGCCAAGTCACATGCAACAGGTATTGACTAGAGTCGTTTTCAAAGTTCTCTCATGGGCTTTGTCCTATGTCGCAGGCCGTTGATAGCTACTGGTCATCTACAGTTGGGAGCAATCGGCAATGAGTCAGGTGTTTGACACGCCTAACTGAGGGTCTGGTACGCCTCAAGTTATCGCAGTGTGTTGATACAGTCGTCCTATCGTGGTATCGCAGGTGTCGCAGACGACGTATATAGTTGTCAATGTGGTCGTCGTGATGGTCGATGATGGAATGGATTGAAAGAAAAGGCGACGACAGGCCGGGTAGCGATGGAGAACGAAATGGTGATGGTTGGGCGAATTGATTTTGCTGATGGATGGATTGAAGGAGACTTGGGCTACCAGAAGGGAGGAAAGGCAAAATGGATCCTTGGTTGACAAGGCTCCTTCAAGGCTGTAAAGCTTTCATCTTGGGCACCTCTTTTTTTGCTAGGGGATGAGGCTGGTTATTGGCTGGTTTATAACAAACCGAAGTTTAGCCAGATATTTGGGGGGTTTCTGACTGACACTAGCCTAGAGGCTTTTTCATAGGCATTTGTGCCCAAATAGAGAAGAAGTGCAAGTCCTCTCAATTAAAGCCAGGGATATGTTTCTCGGTTCGGGATTCGACAATGATGAATTCTCGAGTATTGACGTCGGAATATACGTACGATTATTTCCATCTTCACCGACTTCATCTTGTTCCCAGGCTACTAACTCTCCACCACGAACCACCCGCTTCTATCATTATCATCATCATCGCGCATTCTCCTCTCCTCACACCAATCGCGAAATCATGAAACGCAACCCTCAAAAATCCAAGTCAACAAGACTATATATATCTATCCTATAGTCCACATCCCCATCCGGGCCAGCAACAGGGCAAAACAAAAGCTGCCAGGGGGGGAACTGCTTCAATTCTGCACGGGCAGTTCGTGTTTGTCTCGATATTCCCTGCTCTCTTTTATTTTCTTTTCATTTTCTTCTTATTTTTTTTCGCGGTCTTGTTCTCTTCTTTGATGATCTTCCGGTCGCGACCATCTCTGTTGACACACATTGTAAATTTTCCAATGATATTTTAGTCATGATAATTACACCATAGTTCCATTGCTTCTTTCAAGGTTTGTACTACCTGCACTAACATCAGATCAGATATCGTCAACCATCTTACCCTCCTTAGTACCAAGTACACATAAGCAAAACATAACCAACTACGCCGGCAAGCCTAACAAAGAGGTGATATCTTGACTTGTTCCTGCAGCTATATTTGGTCTCTGCTTCAGCAAACGTGATTAACCTTGCTAGTAAACTTGTCGCGTTTGTTTGTGAAGAAACGCGGTCTTTTCTTTACTTTGTCACAATATAAGACCCATGTCGGGTTATATTCAAAACCACGTGATATATAACCCTAATGTTCTGTTAACCCATAGAATGTGCAGGCACAAGGACTGGTCAGTTGTAAAAATATTTAAATTTAAGATGATATCAACTATCCACAGTAAATATCAATAGCAACCCAAACGTGTATCCTAAAATATACAACCTAAACTGACCAACCTGTTACGAAAAGAAACAATAAAAACAAGAACGTCCACCCCCAATGATAATACCATATCGTCTGACCCCAAAAGGTCAACTCATAACCTCGTATTCATATCCCGCCAACCCCATTTAGAAAATGAAGGGAATCATGTTCCAGCGGTCGGAAACACAGTCCTTGCCGAACTTGCCCTCGTACCAAGGTCTGGTGCTCCGGGCAGTAACACCCAGGTTCGCCGCAGTGAAGAAGAGCGCACACAGCATCGTCTTGCTGAACAGGGCATCGGAGGGCGCGGCCATCACGGCAAGGCACACATAGTTGACACACTCGCAGAAGTAGTGAGGGCAGACAAAGTACTTGAAGAGTCCGGCGGTGGGCAGAGTGTACTTGACCAGACTGGCAAGGTGCTTGTGAGAGTGGAATTGACAGAAAGAGGCGGCAAAGAAAATGGGGAGGACAACGGCAATGCGGGAAATGGCGGCGACGTCGAAGGGAGAGTCGGTGAGGGAGGCAGGCTCAAGGACAGTGGCTGGGGGAGATATGTTAGTATGAGATAGTTTAAATTGACAGATATTTAGATTCAAGAACTTACCAGCACCCTCAATCCAGACAGAAATGCTCATGCACGAGTAAAAGATAAAGGTCAGTACCCAGTGCATGACCAGCATATATGAGTTTGGCGACTGCTTCTGAACAAACAGGCACTCAAGCAGACGACGGACTCCCTGGAATGTCAACATTCCCATGACCACCAGAACCTGCTCTCGCGGGACAGCCGCAGAGACCGAGTCAATGGCATGCGGGTAGACGACACTCGGCATCAATTCCTTGGTAGCCAACCAGTGCATAACCTCGCCACCAGTGACATACTGGTGGAACCAGAACAGGTTGGCAGCAGTAAGCATGATGTAGAAGTGAGTGAACCAGCCGTGAGGCACGGGGATCAAAAGACCGGAGTACTTGAGGATACCCCGGAAGATAGCCAGACCACCAGTGACTTCGTCATCAGCAATGGCACTCTTGTCATTGGAAGACTCCTTATCCTTGGTGGCGACGGGAGATGCTTGACGGGCTCCGTAACACATGATCTGATCACGGAAGCTCTGAGGAGCGGCATCGTTGGCGATGGCTCCGGCACCGAGCACGACGAATATAAATTGGCACCATTCAGAGGGCCGGATGGAAGAGATGAAACTCGCAGATTCCATGACGAAGATGACAAAACAAATATAGTATGGCTCTAAGGTTGTGACGATATGGTACAGTAGAGGTGAAGATGAGATGATATCTATTACCCCAGCAATGAAGATGTTATGGGATAGCGAAGATATAAAGTGAGGGTAATTGTTGCTCAGCAGAGTGCTGTTGATTGTATGGTCAACGAGAATCATGGAGAATCAAGAGAAGAGAAGACAGAAGTCCCTCTTTATACTTGTATGCGGGCACATATATATACAATGAGGGACAACTTGAGCATGTACTGGTAACACGTAGTCAGTAGCCAGACAAATCTGTCTAGGTCAGTGACACCCCAAAGAATACTGAACGGTTCACTCGTTGGTGGTCTGTCTGGACCGTTGCAGAAGGTTAACGGAAAAAGGGAAAAAAGGGAAAAAAGAAGAAGAAAATGCAATAGAAAATGCTATACTCAACAGAACCGTGTATTGTGCAAGTCTACCCCTATGAACAGTCAAACCAAACCGGTGATCGACAGCGTCCGGGCTTGTAGTGATGGGGGAGGGGGTGTGCAAAGGGGGGGGTGAGGGAAAGAGATAGAGAGAGAGAGAGAACAAAGATGTAGATGGAGTTGGCATAGTAGGGGGGTGTGGTTATGGGCATGGATGCGGATGATTGAGTATGAGGATTTTGACGTGGTTGGATTCACTCGGGCAAAAGGAAGTTGTGGATGATGAGTCCAGATGCGATGGTGTGAATTGTCTTCTAAAGGACGAAATAATGACTTTAGTGGTGTAAAGTCGGCGCGCAAGCGACAAAAGGCAGAGAGACAGTGTCGACTGTTCCAGTGTAATATCTTGAAAGTCGAATTTTGATAGGAGACCTTAGTGGAAAGTTGACACTGTGGATATGCTATAGACTTGCGGTGACATGGTTAGTGTTATATCTCCTTTTGGAACCAAGATAATAGGTTGTGATTGTGTTGTCAACCTGCCGTTGCGAGTGAAAATTATAGGTCATTTCAAGGTTAAATTGAATAGAAAAACAAGAACAATTTTAGGAGTTTTGGTAAAGCCCCTGGCAATGTGTCCTGACCTCCTCTACCAGCCTCCTAGAAACCGAGAAAAATTGGGATAAATTCAAGAAGTAACACTGACACGATTTGGGGGAGATGACTACAGTTGAAAAGTGGTGATGCTTTTATCACGCGCAGAGATACAATCAGATAGTTACAATATGTTGGTTGCTTCTGTGTATTGTTAACACGTGATTTCTGGCGTAGGTTCTTTCCTTTTGTTACTCTTTACTGTTAAGTGTTGGTAACTAGCATGTTTGGGGTGTCACAGCGCAAACAGTAACGTTCTACAAGTGAATCCAGCTGTGGTTAAGGACTACCACCAACATGAGTTAGATACACAGGTTTGATGACAAACAAATCAGTATGATAGTTGAGCCTCTATTTTGAGTGAATGGATGAGTTTGGAGAAATGTTTCAGCCATGACGAATTTTTAAAATTCCGAAATGAGCTCAGCATTTACTCAATTAGGCAATACTATTGGGTGTATAGTGTCACGTGTGTGTTAACCCTTGTAAGGGTTAGTTGACGAAGTTACCAGTCATCTTAAAAACATATTATATAATTTCTCAAATGTACATATACCGATATACTACAAGTGTTATACATAAAAAAGAGGGTGAAGTCAAACAGCTGGGTAAGCTGTATTAACGGATCTCTGTGAGTTTACACTATAATTTTTCAGGAATATTGGGTGCTAATAACCTGCCATGTCATTTTCTTTTAACACCCTACATAGTATGGATGTATCGAAGATCACGATGGTCACAGTAGTATTGCGGTTTAATTGGTAGATGATAGCTTAGTGTATTAAGAGGAATAGAATCTACTACAGTAACAGTGCACGACAGAGTTTTCACCTAGACAGCAGAGACCCATAATTCACTGGACCCACAATAGAGATGTGCCCTAACCATATACTCCGACAGGTTGGCCATGCATACCAATTTCGACTATCGTGTTCAAATGCAGCATGAGGAGATCATGTTAAATACATACTTTATTATTAGTAGTCCCGATTACTTATATCAAGAAGTTTCATACCCCCAAAAGCTTTTATGGTGGTAACAAGAGGGATCCCCCGAGAGTATCCCTTTCTTGATTGAGATACGGAGTCAATTGGATGTTGGGCCGGCTTATGCATGTGGTTGTCTTTGTTATGGTTGGGAATCAATCTAAGATAGACTTCGAGGTATGGCGGGGCTCAAGGCGGGGGGG
>MKGJ01000495.1:8011-18014 GCA_002018255.1 Bretziella fagacearum | reverse complement strand
GGGGGGGGGGGGGGGGGGTAGTGGCTTGGCTACAGTGCTTGCACGTACAAAGCAAAGCGGCAAAACCCACTATTCGCTGAATGCTTCAGAAGGGAAAGTAAGCAGGGTAGGTTACATCTGGGTTGGAAAATGGGATTTGATGAGAAGGTGGCCATCAGTAATGAGGGGATGAACTTGATAAGATTCACATGAGTGACATTGAGAATACACATGTACTCTTTTCCTCGTCTTGAATGATTTGATTGGCAGAAGAATATACAAGGCCGGTGGGAAAACTGAACGCACGGGTCTTGGTGTCTGTGTGAAGATACATTGTTAAGTCCGGGCTGAAGCCGGAGGAGGTCTGGTGAAATTTCACGAATGATATGGGATGGGTTGTGAGAGTTTGATGAATGAGGCTCAATCAAAGTTTGGTACTAGTCAGTGTTTAGGGTAGCATTGGAGCCAAAGACGGGGTCTCTCACTCTTGGGCTCTTATTCGGGGGCACTGGAATCACCAACATGTTCAACCGGGGAAGCCCAGGTTGAATATGGCCGTAAGGATCAGGTAGATAGATATATTCCCGGTGGCCGACGATACGTGGAAGGAATAGAGGAGATAGATATTAGCAAGTTATTTCCCGTGGTTTCGGGGGATGGGATATGCTGTCCAAGTTCAACCCTCACACCTGGTTGAGAGACAAAGTCACATTGCCATGTATCAACAAGATATTACACTCGCCTGTGTTTGCATATATACACTGACACCTTGGCTTCAAAGTAGTTTGGGTGAAAATCATGCTGGGTAACTGCAAACGAAGCGATATCAGTCTGTTGTTGCTCTGCTCGCCAAATATGTCTCACCGGGGAAACCTTGGTATCAGACGTATCGCCTAGTCTGTAGCATTGGCGGAGAGGGGAGGGAGAGCTACAGTTCTCCGTAGTGAGGTTGCAGAGTCCTTGTAAGACTATGCCGCTAGCACTTTGACATTTGATTGTAAACGCCAAGATATGGGGCAAGGAGAGAGAGGGAACTAGGGAAGCAGGCAAGAGAAAGGGGCCAGTTCACAGCGTACTTGACTCAAAACGAGGCGCTTGGGATTTCCCTTGGTGCAAAGAGCTCTCTGCGCTACCGCGCTCAGCTCGCTTCACCTTTCCCTTGCTTGTGAATCAAGTTGTGATGGCACAATGCACAGATTACTTGGCTTGGGAAAATATGCTCATACTTTGAGCACGAACAAAGACAGTACCGCGAGGACAGGGCCTGCAGCCAAGACAGTTGTTCTAGCTACCCCCCCTAAAGCAAGTCAGCGAATCTAAGCGACTCCTTGATGTGGCAATTTGAGGCGGCATCGAATTCCATTATCTCGGAGATGTTCATGGGTGATTGGCTCGTATTTACGAAGTACAGTACATAAAAAAGGGAACTTGGGAGCGCTGCGGGTGGGTCCTTGAGCATAATTTTGGACAGTACATGAAAGAAGCGCCGAGATGTTCTACTTGGAGGATATTCTTGGCAAACACTGCTGTGATATGATACTAAATCGAGGCCCCATAATGCCGCAGGGTTTTCAAGTTTCTGTTTCCGTCACGGACCGTGGTTACCTTGGCCAAAACCCCCCCCCCCCTCCCTGATGATAACGACAACTTGAAGCGCAACTTGAAGCGCAATGAACTAGACAAGAAGGAGGAAGAGGAGGAGGAGAAGGAGGAGGAGGAGGGAGGGGGGGTGTGTGGGGCGTGGGAGGGTTGGGAAAGCCAAGAAAAACAAAAAATATATATATATATATATATATGATGCTGGGTAGAAACCAACAAGGTTAGTCGCCGCCATGTCCCGGACGAGACGAGGAGCACCCGGATGAATCCTGATTCCCTGGCTCGTTTCTTTCTTTGGCAACCATGTGTTTCTATCCTTGATTTCAACAAGACACAGAGAATATTCTTGAGCTTGCTAACAAAGGAAGAAAAAAAGTAATAAAGGACCGTCGTCCGCTTCGCTTTTCGACCAATTCCTCAACTCTCCCTTCTCTCATCACCATCAACCAGAAACCCAGCCCATCTTCCTTCTCTTGCTTTATCTGACTGGCTCAGACTCCTCGCAGAGAACCATATAACATCCGAATATCTTCCCGCTATCCTCCTGCTATCCTCCCGCTATTCTCCCACTATCCACACAAACCTAATCCGCCAACATGTTCGCCGTTCGCTCTTTCAAGACCGTCTCCTCGTCCGCCCCGTCCGCCCTGGCGAGATCTTGCTTGGAGCAGGTTTCTGCCTCTCCCGTGTCGGCCCTGTCCCGTTCGCTTCGCGCCGGTACTCCCATTGTTATGAGCCGTGGTAAGCCATCCTCTTTTCCCCTCCCCCCCCCCTTTCCAAACAAAACCTCCAGAAAAAGAAGCCTTTTTTTGTCTTTTTCTTGGGTCCCGGTCCAATATCCTAGGAAGCTGCACCCACCGGCCACCCCTCCTCCCTCTGGAGTCAGCCTTTCAGTATGAGCTATGCAAACATATTAGTTGAATCTTGGTGATGTTGCCGCCTTTTCACTGTTCAACAATGTCATTGCAACAATTTGCTAACCAAACATGATCAACACAGGCTTCCAGCGTCACGTCGCTCCCTCAGTCACCGCTTCGGCCGTTCCTGCTTCGGCTCGTAAGCTCGCCCAGCTCGCCACTGCCTCCAGCCCCGCCCCCGAGGAGGCCACTCCCTTCAACCAATCCATCGATCCCTCTGCCCTGACCATGGAGCAACACGAGGAGCTCCTTCTTGACGTCATTGCCTCTCACAACCAGTCCGCCGACTTCAAGGCTCGCCCTTCTGTCCGTGTCATCCGCGCTCCCTTGATGCTGGATGAGGAGCACATTGACACCTCGCTCACCTACACCACTCTCTGCGGCGAGGGCAAGATGGCCTGCCGCCCCATCATCTTCATGGACGAAAAGGAGGGTGCTCTTCTGGGTTACTACCACCTTGGTCGCCGCCTGGCTGGTCACGCCAAGATCGTCCACGGTGGTCTTCAGGCCGTTCTTCTCGACGAGTGCATGTGCCGTGCCAGTTTCCCCAGACTTCCAGCTGGAATCTCGGTCACCGCCAGCCTCAAGGTTGATTACAAGGCTCCAGTTCCCGTTGACCACTACATTGTCTTGAAGGCCGAGACCGTCAAGGTTGAGGGCCGCAAAGCTTGGGTCGAGGGTGAGGTTTCTGACGCTCGCACCGGCCAAGTGTACGCCAAGGCTTCGGGCCTCTTCATCCAGCCGAAATGGGCCGACAAGATGGCCCCCATCCGGTAGATTGCCATCTATGGTTGTTGTTGGGACTATCTTCTCACTCTAAGGGGGCGGGGGTGGCCCAGGTTGGCAGAACTCTTTTATGTGTTGAGCGAGTAGTCGAGAGTGGAGAATCGGGAACGCCGGAGACAGCGGACATTATTACATCATCCATCTCCCGCCCCGTGTGTTTGTTATGACCTTGTTTTCCTTTGTCTTGTCGATTTGGGTATTTTGATTTTTCTGTGTTTCTTTTTTTTTTTTTCTTCTTTTTTCTTTTTCTGGACTAGCTCTTACGAGAGCGTCTTGGTCGGTATATCAACGGCCGTGGGTTTTCACTGCTCGACTTTCCAATGATGGATTGTTGAAGCCGGTCGGTCCATCGTGATGATGGATCTTTGTTTTGTTTTTTTGTTTCTCTTTTCTTGGTTCGATATCTTCAAGTTGGTGTTTCTATTCATGTCAGTGATTTGTTTTAGTTTGGAACAGGACTCGGTAGCATCGGATCAAGATATACTGAAGGACTCGAATACCTTTTTAGAAATGTTTCGTCATTTTGATCAACTATATCAAAGGAAAGTTGTGAAGAGGGAAGAGTGCGTTGGGCGGGCGGCAGCTGAGTATCCTTCAGTCTGTACCGCTTCAACAACGCCGCCTTTTCTTCCGTGGGGAAAATAGATGTGTCAGATTGAGTTTCTCCAAAAATATGTGTGGCTATTGCATATGGTCTCGTGACCTCGCGGGGNGGGGGGGGGGGGGGTCAGAGCAGCCCTAACCCTAATTATTAGAGATGAAGTGCGAAACCCAATAAATCTCCAACCTAGCCCTACACAAGATCACATGACCAGGTGTTGATAGGGTATGTGTAACCCTATAACTGAATTCTGTCTGCACCTTGCTATTCTGCTTTTAAACCTCTGGATAGATGTCACTATGTTGTTTATCGTGTTAGCCAGGACCCAAAAAACAAATAGAATAAAACATATCAAAGGTCTTCTTACGTGCGTCTCAACAGTGGCATTTCCGTTCGGATCTTTGTTAGATATTCATGGTCGATTTCCGCTACTGCAACACAAGGGCTACTGTCGCCGTCAAGTTCTGCAATAATCTTTCCCCAAGGATCGATAATCATACTATGGCCGTAACTGCGACGCCTGTCATTGTGAAATCCGGCCTACAAATCGTTAGCACTGTTTGATTGAGAGATTTGACAACATTCCACATGAGTGATCTTACCTGAGCTGCCGCAATAACATATGATTGGGCTTCGATAGCACGGGCTCGTAACAGTACTTCCCAGTGTGCTTGGCCAGTGGGAACAGTAAAAGCGGACGGGTAAGTGATGATATCAGCGCCTTGTCGTTTTAGGGCGAGACCGACTTCGGGGAATCGTAGCTAAAAGATTCATATGTGAGGAATGAGAGTAAAGCATAATCTTTTGATGAGATTCAGAACTTACATCAAAACAGATAGCCGGGCCAACTTTGCCAGCCACGGTATTGAAGGGTTTAGGAACTTCATTGCCCCTTTCAACACAAGCACTTTCTTTCAGAACCGGACCGTTGAAGATTTCAACATCAAACAGATGAATCTTGTGGTAACGATGAACAATCTTTCCTGTCTCATCGATCCAGATCAAGGTGTTCTGAACCTTGCCTTGAGCAACACCCGGCTCATGTATACCGACATGAATAGGTAACTGGTGTTTACGGACTGCAGAACATAGACCCTGAACAAATTCACTATCGGCAATGGACTTGACTAATGATACAGTCTGGGTAGGTGAAGAACCAATGTAATCACTAGCTTCAGGGAGAAACAAGGCCTTCCCAAAATCGTGGCGTGTTAGCTTGATGGGTACACGTATCGACGGTATATGGCGATTACCTTGGCACCCATGGCAACAGCACGTTGAATAACCTCAAGACATTGTGCTAGATTGGTGGAGATATTAGCAGTTGATGTGATTTGACCCACTGCCTGTTTCATACATAACGACATCCTGTTAGTATTGCAGCACGAACTATATATATATTTTTTGGTGTGTTAAGTAAAGGGGAGGGAAGGCGGGGGGAGGGTGTGTGTGTGTGTGTGTGTGTGTATGTGTGAATGTGCTGTAGATATTCAGCTAGAGATGTACATACGACCAGGACCATTGTGGCTGCTAATGTACAAGATGAGTACTGGTCAAATTATTTTAAATATATCAATGACTAGGCAGTTAGGTAGGTACATAGAATATATCATGTATATTGTCTGTTACTGGCTTATTAAACCCCGCCAATAACCCTAACCCTAACACATGGTGTTAGTTAGTTAAACTGACCCTAACCCTTCAAGAATATCACCCAGGTTCTGTCGGTTGAGGGCGGATATTGTAACAAAAAGGATTCATAAGTGAACTTGAACAGACCTGTGTGGTTTATTATTATCCAAATTATCCAATACTCCGGCTTCGGGAAAGCTTCACGTGATAAGCATGGATAGCGGGAACAGAATATTGTGACTTGGTGTTGCTGCCGTTGGCACCGCCGAAGGCTCCTCTCGTCAATTATCGGCTTCTAGAGTGCTTCTAGGGGCTATGACAACGGCTAATATCGGCTTCCATAATCCCATCACGTGACCGGGACCGTGTGTTTCCATTGATAAGGGTCCACTGGATGTCTCAAGGGCTTCCGTAATCGCAAGGACAACATAGATATGAGAGCGAAAAAGAGTGCCTCGCATTTTTTGTTCTGTGTAGCTTGTCTGAAGTTGAAATTTTTAAAACTGGTCATAGGACTTGGTCAGGTGACCTCATGAAGCGGAGTTTATATACATTTTTTATGTCTCCTATTAGTAGCTTATATATCACGATGGGAAAAATAGAGCAAGCATTTTTGGGACCAAGCAATCCACCAGTAAATCAGCCAATCCTATGAAGGAACATGTGCCAACTGCGGCTTAGTTTTGTAGGTAAGCCAGAGAGACGAAGGTGGTCTAGGTTGGTTCCATTAGTCAGTCCTGATCAGTCTTATTAGCCTAGTGTTTTTTTCTTTTTTTTTTTTTCTTTTTTATCCTCTTTACGTTTGAGTTACCATTATCGTGTAAATCCGTTGCCGGCGTAGCGCTTTGCGGTACATATTCACAGTTATCGGTTTCAGAAGGCAAAAGGCTATTATCTATCGGCGTGGGCGTCGGCTCATGTGCGGTTTTGTATGTTGTTTGGCTGGGGTATTGTCAATATGGTAACAAGGAGGGGAAGAGCTCAGTGGCTGGTGTTTTTGTACACATGACTTGATATAAAGTATCATGTATTTCCTTTATTCTAGTCCTCAACCACCATTTTCTTTCTTTTTTCTTGTTCTTTTTTCTTTTTTCTTTTGGCTTGTCTCTATTTTATTATAATTGTGTAAGATACCACGGGTCTTATATAACCTCATAACCCTAATATCACTCTTATCGGATTAGGGAGTTGTTCACCTTCTATTTTGGGGAATCTTGACTTTGTCGTCTCATCTTGATTCTTTCCATTTCCAACCGAGTCTGTATTCATCCCATCTTCAAAAAGAGTAATAACTCCAAATTCATAATTATTTCTTTAACCCTTGTGTACCCACCATATATATATAAACACCACACATTATGGTTATTCAGGTCGTTCCTAGAGCTCCGGCTCGTTACATAGTTGGGCTTAATAACTATGCTCGCTTGGCTGCAGTTTCATCCATGGCCATGGCCCCGAGAGCCAACTCTACTATGCGCTCAATCTCCACCCAGTCCAAGACCACCGCTTCCGTTTCGATCCCCGTCTCGCGCTCAATCCACTCCTCTGCCAAGAAGGATAATGTTGCCGCTATACCCCCGACTGCCGAGGGCAAGGTTACCTCTCCCGAGCCACTTTCGGTCCTTCCGCTTTCCATGGTTCTGCGTTCGCTTGCTATTACTTCCATCTCCTCTTCACGTCTGCTCCTCCCCCCTTCTCTTTTCATCATGAATGTTGTGGCGAACTCCGAGTTTGCGCTTTTTAACCCCGAGAAGAATCCCCTTCTCAAGAGCATTGTCAAGAATACATTCTATGTTCAGTTCTGTGCTGGCGAGAACAAGCAGGAGATTCGTGCTGGTGTGGAAGGGTTGAGAAGCATTGGCTTCAAGGGTGTTATCCTGAACTACGCCAAGGAAGTCGTTCTTAGTGAGGAGCAACTCAAGACCCTCTCTGACTGTGTTGGTGATGGTGTGGCTGAAGCTGTTGAGAAGGAGATTAACCCCTGGAAGGAGGGCTGCTTGAAGACCGTCTCCATGGTTGACCGTGGTGACTTTGTCGCTCTAAAGTAAGAAGCCCCCTAATAATCTAGATGATGTTCTGGAATCGTTCAAGTATTTAACAGTACCACAGGTTCACTGGTGCTGGCCGCCAGGCTCTTTACGCCTTATCGGAGGGCATCATGCCTCCTCCCGAGCTGACTGCTGCTATCAATGAGATCTGCGATCTAGCTGTGCAGCGCGGCGTTTGTCTTTTATTTGATGCCGAGCAGGTTCGTTTGCAGGGGGGTATCGATACTTGGACTCTAGAGTACATGCGCAAGTACAACACTGGCCCTGATGATGCTGTCATCTTCGGTACCTACCAGGCCTACCTGAAGCGGACTCCGGCTGTTCTCCAGGAGCACCTGGAGCTTGGTGCTAAGGAGGGCTTTACTGTTGGTGTGAAGCTTGTTCGTGGTGCTTACATTGATTCCGATCCCCGTGAAATGATCCACGACACCAAGCAGGATACGGATGACTGCTACAACGCTCTGTCTCGCTCCGTCCTGCGGCAGGAGTGGGCTGCTCCTATGAGTGGCTCTGGCAAGTACCCAAAGGCCTCACTAGTCATTGCTTCACATAACGCGGAGTCTGTTCGCATCGGTCGCAAGCTTCTAGCTCAAGGTCAGGCCAAGAGCCCCGTCGCTTTTGCCCAACTTCAGGGTATGGCTGATGATGTCTCGTGTGAGCTGTTGGTTCCTAGCAAGGACAAGGAGTCCTTCACCACCGACCCCAAGCTTCAGCCTCAAGCTTTCAAGTATGTTGTCTGGGGTTCCACTGGCGAGTGCATGAAATACCTTTTGCGCAGAGCCTATGAAAACCGCGACGCCGTTGAGCGTACCGCTGATGCTCGTCGTGCTATGTGGAAGGAGCTTGTCCGCCGCGTTAGGACCACTATTGGTCTTGCCTAAATGTCATGTGTATCGATTATTCGATATTCGGGGGCTTTGCGAGGTGTATGTACAACGGGAGAAAGCTGATATATAAGGAGGGGGGGGGCGTTTACGACGTGTGCTCTTTTGGGTTAGGGTTTGATGTTGGTTTTATGTCTGCATATCGGCGTTTTGTCTTTTGGGAGTCATCATGTTAGTCTACGTCAAGACATTGTTTTTGGGCCTGGAGTTTGTTATATTTTTGTTGAGCGAGAGATCTTTCAGTTTAGCATTTGCTTTGAGGATAGCAGCACAATGGGATTCAACTATATATACCCCCAAGATCCAATGATAGACATGCCCATACATACATAGCCCACTTCAGATGTAGGCTTATTATGATGTAACTTGCCAGGACAGGACACCTATTTTACATGATGTACTTGATCACAGCCCAGCCGGCCAAGCTCAACAGAGCGGCCTTCTCTGTCCATGCCAAGAGTACGTTTAGCATCTGCATGCGGTTTCTACGCCTTGAACGAGACACAAAATCGTTGTTGTCGTTGACTTTGGGGAAAGGCTCGCCCTTGGGAACCTCGTCACCAAGGAATTCACAAAGGGGCTCCCAACCGTCCTTGACACTGAACTCTAGATATCTTTCGGGGGCAACTAAAGATTTCACCTCCTCATAATGGTTCAGGAAAATCTGCTTTCCCTGGTTAGGAAAATCGCCCCGGAAGAAGGTATCGAAAAACTTTTTGAGCATGGGATAGTACATTCCAGCAGCCCAGTTTGCGTAGGACAGCCAATGTAGTTCCGGATCAGTAACCCGCCAGTAAACGGTGCGCATTGTTGAAGCATGCCATGAGTCAACATCACGAGTAGTCATGATGACTTTGGCCTCAGGATAGGCCTCAATGAGCTCTTTGGCAAAAGCAACAGCGGGCCAATCACACACTGCCTGACAGCTACCTAGAAGCTGATCCCAGTCCTCACGGGTAAAGGGCTTGCCAACTCCGTCGTACTTGGCACGAAGAGCGTCCATCCACAGCAGGGCATCAGGAGGGTTCTCAATAGAGCAGTTCATCATGTGGTAAGTATCCACATACCCAAGACGACGCATGGCTTCTCTGATGGCTGTGTGTGTGTGTGTGGAAAAGTCAGTAGTCTTGTGGTAAAATATTGAAGATGCTGCTACTTACAGGCAGTTCCAGTACGACCAAGACCAAGAAGTAGAACACGCATGGGAACAGTTCTCTTGCAGTTACGTTTGTTGATGTCGGTGTCACTAGTGAAGATGTCGGTGTGCGGCTTACGCCTGTAGGTTTGAGTGGTCGACATTGTTGGGGGGGGTTTGAACTAAATGGAGGAGAGTATTCACAACAAAGAGACTCTGCAAAAAGATAGTAGATACAAATCAATAAGTGATAGAAAAAGTTGATGATCTGAGATACATAGGACCGAAGACCCGGGTAGGGAAGAAGACTAATTGTTGGAGAGGATAAGAAGAAGACAGAAGACAAAGAATCCAGCAAATCCACCAAAATGTGGAAGTGAATAAATATAAGAATATACAGAACTTACACTATTCTCGAAGGG